>JAOXJP010187304.1:0-26340 GCA_025762735.1 Platanus orientalis | reverse complement strand
GAATGAATTCATTCCTAATTTTATCCTTTCTAGTCTTTCCACTCATCCATCTCAGCATCCTCATTTCAGCCACACTCGTTTTATGTACTTGTTGTTTGTTGGTTGCCCAACATTCTGCTCCATAAAGCATGGCTGGTGGCTTGCCAAATTCACTCTGATGGTTTCTACTCAGAATTGGAACTGTTCTTCGGAAGATCTTGACTTTTCTTGAGAGTGACTGCATATTTATATATTTTTTACTAGGACATCTTCTTTTGGGTAAAAAAAAAAAGAACCTTTCATGTAGATCTGAACTTAATTATGTGATCTACCACCTTGCTGGTTTATCGTATTCTGATTGGTTGACCTTTCTTTTTATAGCTTTGTTCAATGAACTGTATGCTTGTTTCATGCCCATAAGAATTTAGCATTGCATTACATATTTTATATTCTAACAGTGGTAAAACTTTTTCCAGAACATGATCGCTTCACATTTGGGGGAACATTTACTACAGATCATAGTCCTGGCACGAAAGCTGGAGCTGCTGAATGCACTTTAGATGGAAGTTCATATAAATCATCTAGACCTGTCCTTGAAGATTTAAGTCCTTTTAGGGCTTCACCTGCTGCTGCAAGTATCAGTGATAAGGAGTTTTCTGGCTCGCTTATGAAAGGTGGAAGTCCATTCAGACTTTTACAAGATTATGCTTCTGATGACAGTGCAGAGGATGATGATGATGGGCCATGCCTTGAAGATGTCAGTCCTGCAAGGGTTTCTCCATCAGTTGCTGATGGTACTACAAATTCGGGCGAAGATACAGGGACTGATTTGGGTACAAATGTAGGCTTTAGGAGTGTTTCTGTCGTTGAAAAGGGATTTACAACACTCATTGAGTCCATTGTGGCAGATCCTACTAGCATGCCATTTATGATGCCAGATGTGTCCCCAGAGTTAAACAAAGCGGTAGAGGGAACTATCATGGGTTCAGATGCATTAGATTCGAGCACCAAAACTGTTGAGCTTGGTATTGATTACCATGGAAATCAGAGATCCAATGACTCAGCTGCTTCTCTTGAGGATTTTGGGCTCAAGGATGCTTTGCAAGATGATGATGCTGTTGATCCTCAGAATGGGAAAGTTCGGAAGGAAAAGGGAAAGCAGGCTACTAAACCACTGAAAGTGGACGAGTTTGGGAGATTGGTGAGAGAAGGTGCTAGTGACAGTGACTCTGATGGGCCACGCCATACTGGGAGGCATGTTCAGAGAGGTAGGAGCCGGGGTCGGAGCCGATCTCCCCAAGATAGGAGGAGGAGGAGGAGCCGGAGTCCATGGAGGAGAAAGGAGAGGCGAAGTCGATCTCACAGGTATGCATTGTATTATTTTTATGGATTGGAGTACATATATTCTGCCAATTATTCATTGTTGGAGATTCAGAATGTAAGGCTTAAGGCCTTTTACTTTGTTTGCATCTATCAATATTTATTAATTGACATGTTTTTCAGAAGCATTAATGATTACTGGAAGATTTAAAGATTTTAGTTGTGTTTCAGCTGGTCTCCCAAGAAGCGCAGAAGCAGAAGCAAGTCTCCTGTTTTCAGGCGCATGGGTGAATTTGGTGCTGAGAAAACAAAACGAGATAGGGGTCAGATTCCAGATTGCTTTGATTTCCGAAAAGGCAGGTGCTACCGTGGCTCCTCTTGTCGTTATCTTCATGATGATTCCACTGCGGGTGATGGACCAAGGCGCTATAGGAGCAAACAATTTCAGCATCGGGAAGTTACACCAGATTATAGAAAATCCATTGTGCGTGGAGAGACTAAGAATGAACCAGCAAAAATATCAGGTTATGAGCATGATGAAGTCAAGAGCCAAGAGGTTCAGCCTTGTGAGGATGTGCCTGTGAGTAGCACTGATGCTCCAAAAGAGGGGACTGTGGATGAAAAAACCGAACTAAGTTCTGTAAGAGATGGCACACAACTTACTATTTCAAATGAAGTAGGCCAATCAACAATTAGTCTTACTGTGGGTCAATCTGAGAGTTCTGAAGAGGCAATCAATCAAGTGCTGGAAGCACAACAACTTCAACAAATGAAAGAGGAGCCCATTGTTCAACCTCTGGACAGTGAGAATCTTCGGCAGTCAGTGGAGACCCTCCCGGATTTGCCAGTTGACAGATTCCCAAATCAACCTGCAGCTGTTGATGAAGACCAGAATTTGCCTGTTGAAACTTCTCATAGCGAACCTCCCTCTGTAGAAAATTCAGTGCCTCAGCTGCCCAAAGCCAATGTTTCAGTTCCACTGGCTTTTCCAGTGCCTGAAAGTCTTGGGCTGCATCCTCAGAAAATTGATAGCCCTTTGTCATCTCTTCCTTTACCTGGTCAGACATCCACAATTTTACCAGTTCAGCTTCCAATGAGTGAGGCAAATCCAACTAACGTCACATTAACTCAGCCACATGTAAATTCATCTTCTATAAGCCAGTTTCCACCTGAGAGTTTTGCACCTCAACCTCTGGCTTCCAAGGAGTTCCACCCACCCAACTTTTCCGCTGGAGACTTTCGGTTTCAGCCTTCTCATCTACCTCCTCCTCCTCCTCGTCCTTTAGATCCAAATGCACCACATGTCTCCCAACCACCGAAGACTCACAGTTTAGCACTTCAAGGTTCAGACTTTCTTTCTCAGCCTGGGCCAGTGGGAAGGTTTCCTTCCTTTCAAGCTCCATTTCAGGACCACCATTCTCATTTCTCAGGTCTACTAAACCCCTTTCTGTCCTCTCTTCCTGCTCCCACTGCATTTGTAAATGAACTCACTCCAACTCCTGCCATTCATACCCATGTTTTCCGTCCAGCCCAGTTTCCACAGAATCCCATGCGTCCAAGGAATGACTTTCCTCACGCCTTACCAAGAGCCTACCTGCCTGAAGAGCATGCTTATTCTCAGGCTGGTGAGTTTAATCCTAGAGCTTTTCCTCCGGTGGAGGAGCCACGTCGTCCTCCTTTGCAAATGGAAGATTATAGATCGAAGCCTTTGCCTTTGGACAAGCTTCAGGATCAATCATCCAGGGGCTCCAGTTTTATTAGAGAAGAGGGGCTTACACATTCTACAATGGTTGAAGGCAATCGTTTTCATCCTGCACCTCAGCAAGATTATTATGTGCATCCTCGCCCTCAGCTCCAAGAAGAACACCGTTTCCCCTTTCCTGTCCAGGATGATGTTCAGAACCGCCAAGCACTGCAGAACCAAAGATTTACTTCTCACTTCCAAGTTCAAGGTTTTACAACATCCAGTTCCTTTGTTCCAGACAACATGCTCTCTCAGCCTTTACCTTTTCCAAGAGAACCAATTGCAAAGCAATTGCAGTCTTTCCCGGGTGACAATCTTCCTCCAAAGTCTTTCTCAAATGATGTTAGTACAATGTCTACAGGAAACATCTCTTACCCACAGATGCAACAACCACCCTATGGTCTGCAACCCACTGCAAGTGATGGTTTTTCTTCACATTTGGGCCCACCTGTGAAGGTTGATTCCTCTATTTCAAGATACTCATCAAGTTTATTGGACATAAATCAGCCGTCTTTACTGTCTGATGGTGGAGTATCAAAAATTTCAAACCTGACCCACTATAACCCATTTGCATCCACTTTTGAACAGCCACCTTCAGGCTCCAATTTAAGTTCTAGTGTTTCCAGACAAGAAATTGGAAGAGAATACAATAATAAATATGATTCTTCTTTCGGTTTGCACCATGGTTTTGTTGATGGACAAGGTGTTCGTGGTCTTGGATCAAGACAAACAGCTTCACCTCCGGAATCTAGCAAACTTGGAGGGCAGATTTTACATAGGTCTGGCGGTTTGTTGTTGGCTGGCACATCAGGAGTGTTGAATGATCATGCGCCTCCACGGGAGGCTTCTGCAGAAGGCTTTCCTGGCACCCAGCCTCAGTTAGCGAGGGAGTTAACTGGTGGTGACCAGTATGATCCATTATTTGACAGTGTTGAGCCATCTTCAACCTTGTTCAGGAAGCCTGATCATATTCAAGAACGAGATCTGACCAGTGGTGTTGTTAGCAAGCCTATTACTGCTCGGGTTGCCAGTGACGCTGACATCATGTTGGGAGTTTCTGGTTCACAAAGGCCTCTGGATGTAGAGGAGAACAATAAGCAAGAAGAGACTACAGTTGTGTCCGTTACTAAATCTTCAGAAAATGAAGAATTTGGTGAGACGGCAGAAGTGGGGGCAGTTGAGGATGGGAGCCCTCACCCAGGGGAGGGCAAGGACTGGAGCCCAGGCAATCCAAACATAGCTGTGGGAGATATTGAGACTGATCAGGTTCAGACCTCAGGAAAGAGCAAGAAGAGGAAGGATTCCAGATCAATGAAGCTTTTCAAGATTGCCCTTGCAGATTTTGTGAAGGAGGTTTTGAAACCATCATGGCGACAGGGTAACATGAGCAAGGAAGCATTCAAGACCATTGTCAAGAAAACTGTTGATAAGGTATCTGGTGCTATGAAGAGCCATCAGATACCCAAGTCTCAGGCGAAAATAAATCAATATGTTGAGTCATCACAGAGGAAACTGACTAAGCTTGTGATGGTAAGTAATTCTTTTTCCTAGCCATTACTCCATTTTTTAAAATGAATTTTGAAGTAAATCTTGCTGAATAGTTGCTTCATTATTTCTCCAAAAAAAGAAAAAGAAAAGAAAGAATCTATTGCATAACTTAGTGTTACTACCGGTGCCCACATGCGCAATTACACATTCATTTGCATACATTACATGCTCTTTTTTACTACTATTAATACATGCACTTGACCCATTCACTTGTTTGTCTTTATATTTTGTTCTTAGAGTACTAGGTGAGGCGATGCTTAGGCGTCATGGAATTGCCTAAGCAATATGTATGCACTGTCTAGGAAATTAACCATTATAGTGAATATTTAAAATTTATAGATACTCAAGTAAGCTAAAGCCTTAGCTGCTTCTCAATCACAGATAAGATTTAGCTTCTCTAGCTAGCATCTCAATATATTTCCTTTCCTTATTCACCATACTAGGGACACAGGCAAAGGTGATGGAAAGGCTTCTAAGGGAGTTTCTGTGGAAAGGGTGAGAGTACTCATCCAGTATTCCGTTGGTAGCTTGGAAAGAGGTTGCAAAGGAGAAAAGGAAGAGACGTAGGTTTAAATTTTAAAGGCTGATCAGCTCAATAAGGTTCTTTTGTGTAAATGGCTTTAGAATTTTGTTATGGAGGGGAATTTGTTGAGAAGATTATTGGCTAAAAAACTTGGGGTTGAGAATAGTGGGAAAGCAAATCAGTAAGAATAGCTTATGGGATGGGCTTATGGAAAGGAGTCATGAGAAACATGAGATATTTTGGGCAAGGTGTAAGAGTGAAGATCAGGAAGGAAGACTTGACTAGATTTTGGAAGGATATATGGTATAGCAACACTCCTTAAATTAGCCTTTTTGGTGATTTATAGGATGTCAGAGAATAAGGATGCAATGGTGGTGGATTGTGGTTGGAGTATATGGAATCCAATTTTGAGGAGGGCATTGAATGATTTGGAAGTAGAGCCCATATTTAGACTGTTGGAGTTGTTGAATAGTGAATATGCAGAGTATAAGACTGGGGATCGAGACAGTTTATGGTGGATTCAAGGGGAGGGAGGTCAATTTTCTGTTGGATTTTGTTTTCAGGCGCTTATGACAGCCCTGCAAATCAATTTCTTGTGGAGAGTGGTAATTTTTAAAGGTTCAATCTTTGTGTGGACTGCAATCCTGGGGAGGATTATTATTATTATTATTTTGGATAACTATTCTAGGGAGGACTATGACGATTGATAACCTTCAAAGAGAGGTTTATACCTCTCACACATTTGATTGTTATGCCATAGGTAGTTGGGATCCACAACTCAATGGCGGTATGGATAGGAATGATTAGGGTTTTTAGGAAAAAAATGGGTGATACCTCCTAACATAAGAGGTTCTTTGGAGGGATGTCATGGTGGTGGGCTGTCACAGTAGGGTAAACGTTTGTGAGATCTAGTTCCGGCTAAAGAAATGAAGAGAGTGTTCAATGGGAATGCTGAGCCAATGCATAATCTTTTAGAAAGGCAAAGGAGGTGCTATTAGATTGGAGTAGGATGTGTATGTGGGGGTTTGATTAAGGAAGATATGAGGATGGACTGGGATGGGGTTATTGAAATTCTAGTCCCAAGTAATCCTAGGAGGGGGGGGGAGGGTGAATAGGATTCCAACTTTTCTTGTTAAAATCTTCTTTGGTTTACTTGATTAATGTAGAATTACAAATGAGTAAACCAATCTTAGTTTCACTTTAACTTCTTACAGTTTTAAATCCTCCTCAATGTACTTGAGTCGGCACATAATAATTTTGACTTAAGTAGATTGGCAAGCAGATGGTAACCACCACGAGGCTCCGTCATTGCTTATAGTTGCCTATAACAGAGTGGGAGCAGGGTGATTAGTTCCACTTCAAAGTTTGTGCGAATATAAAACTTAAAGTGTAGGTGCCAAACTCAAATGCATTTGTGCTAAAAATAAAGAACAAGATAATGCACAATCACACTAGGAAGACAACTATTTATAGTGGTTTGGCATACTAGCCTACGCCCACTATTGAGTGGTTCACTCTACGAGCCTAGTTGATTTATATTAATAGTTAACTAACTTTTACAAAGGAAATCAACAAACTTACTAGCTCCCTCTAGTGTTTTTGGTGACGGAAGATTCTGCACTTGGTGTCTGCGATGAGTGCTCTAGTTTAGTGGCTCTGGTGGACTTTAATCTTTTACTTTCGGTGGCTCTGGCGAAAGATCAAATTGTCGTAGAAGAGTTGGTTGTAGTGATGCTCAAGCCTCTTGTTAGGCTAATGTTATTATGGTGCACAATTTTGAGAGTTCGTTAAGCTATAGATTGCTTTGGTGCAAGTAGGCTCTCATTTAGATTCAAAGATTGAGTCTTTATACTCTCAACACAATTTGATATACAAGATATACCAGTATAAGTACTCCAAAGTTGTGTGAC
The DNA here is from genome assembly GCA_025762735.1 of Platanus orientalis. Classification (NCBI taxonomy): domain Eukaryota; kingdom Viridiplantae; phylum Streptophyta; class Magnoliopsida; order Proteales; family Platanaceae; genus Platanus; species Platanus orientalis. The sequence continues at coordinate 19,316 of JAOXJP010187304.1, read as the reverse complement.
TTTGTTTCACATAAAGATATGGCTATGGAATTGAATGAAAAACTTTTTGCAAAGCTTGAAACTCCCCCAAAGATAGCTTAATCAATTGTATATATTGTCACTTTTAATGGAGATTAGGACTTCTATTTATAGTGTTATGCTCTTTTTGAGCCCCAACCCTAACGGTTCTATTCTAATGGTAAAAAAACTAGCCATTGCAAACTTACGGAATCGGGAGTTTCCAATTTTGGGCCATTTGAGCGCTCAGATTACTCTTTTCTATCGCTTGAACCAGGTTCTTCGAGCACTTGAGCTTGGGCAGTTTTTGGACTTGCCTAAATTGAGCAAGTTTGAGTGCTCAAATAGTCCATTCGAGCACTTGAACCTACTCAAGTTCCTTTTCATGATTTTTTTTGAGCTTTTTCGACACCATTAGAACTTGTCTTTGGTTTGAGGCTTAGCCTGGGGTTCTAAATTGAACTTTAGGTCATCCTAGGTCTAACATTGGTCTATATGAGGCACTTGAGCACTTAACCAATTTTAGGACAAGTCACGGCTTGTTTTTACCTGTTCCAGCACTTGTGCAATAGCCTTGGCCATTGAAAGTTCTTCGCTTTGACTGAAATTTGACTTTGAGCAGCTTGTGGAACTTTCTTTATGTTTTGATGTTGCTTGGTGTTGGTTGAGCTTGGTTCTTTGTTCTTCACACTTTATTGACTCAGACACTCTTAATTACATAGTCATGGCCTATACAACACATCTACCTTTGGCATGGAATTGACAATACAATAGACTTAACCGTTATATGATTGTGATGAAACGGCCTTTGGGGAAAGGGGGCATGGTATCCAGGTTTGCTTTTTGGGTGGTGGGGGTTTTGGTTGGTTTTTGGTTTCTTGTTTGGCTGTGGCTATGCGTGTGGTGGTTGGTTTTGGGGCCTTGAGTGGTACTTTTTTTGACTGTCCTGTTTCTGGTGTATTTTTTGGGGGTCCTCTTGCATCTCATCATCTGTGGTGCCATTTTGATTTGTGTTGCATTTAGGTTGGGGATCTCTCATCTAGCAATAATTTTTTTTTTGTCCTTTAAAAAATAAAAATAAAAAATAGTGAAAGGTGCATATTCGATTAGGATGATAATTGATTAAACGAGATAAATTCATATCCATAAACTATTGAAAAATGCATTTTTCCAATTTGGAGAAATAAAGGAAAAATGCAAAAGTCGAATGCATACCCAATTTAGGATTTGGAATTAAAGTGAATGTACATGCTCTAGTGGACGGTATGGGCAGTGTAAATTAGGCCATGGAACGCTTCGTTTTTAGCACACACATGAATGGGCTTGGCCAGCCAATCACTACATAAGCAGATGCTATACGTAACATTATCTGTTGGAATACATACTCTGATTTTCAGGCATTAAGTATTCGGAGTGAGGTGAGGCCTTTGTTTCTTGTCTTTTTTTTTTTTTTGTGTGGTTCTTGCTGTGGCATCTCTCATGCTATTTGGCAGAGTGTGTATTTGTGGCTTTTCTTGTTTTTATAAATTATCTTAACAAAAAAAAAAACTCTCAGCACCTTAAGATATTGGGAGAGTTGGTGAATTCATTCTTAACATGGTATCAGAGCAAGCTAGGTTGCGAGTTCGAATCCTGTTTAAGTAAAAGTATTCTCCAGGATGTAGTACTGCACATGTGTGCAGGCATTGTTGACCCACACTTGGTTCCCTGAGTGATCGCAGGAAGGAATAGTGATCGTCATGAGGGGGGAGTATTGACTGTTGAATCATATTAATTTCTGTATCTCCTAACACCTTATGGTTTTGGGAGAGTTGGTTACAATTAACATTGTTGATGCAGCATAGCGGGGAAGATAAGAAAATTTGAAGTAGCACAATTTCCCAAAGACTCCAATAATTTAAAATAAAGGATTTTAGAAACAAACTAGTTGTAAGAAGCAGAAAATAAAATCACAAAACAAAGATTGGAAGGAGTTAGAACTGAAAAAGAGGAGAAAATAGAAGAAAAGAGTCCAAAAGGGTATTTCTGTAATTTCGAACTGAAAACTTGAAAATTACCAGAATGCCCCTCTGATGCATCAGGAAATTCTGAAAATTTTATGACAAATTTTGACATGTTCAAGGGTTCTATAGTTAAAATTTCATTAAATTCTGATAAGAATTGATGGGTTTAATCACAAAATTTCAGAAACTTGAAGGGTAAGAAGCTTGGATACTTCAAAAACATTGCCGGTCCGTGTCAAACACGAATTGGACCTGAGCACTCCTGGGATACTTATGCATGAGTGTCCCTAGTGTGTCAGAGAATAAATTTTTTTTTTTTTTTAGAAATGTTGAGGACATGGCTAGGACACGTTGGGATACTTATGGGACATAACAACTAGGAGTTTTTGGTAAAATGAGTATAAAAATGGGTTAACTGAAGAAATACCAAAAACAAAGTATTATAGTAAATACAATTAGGAATGAAATAAGGTGGAAAATTGGGGGCTGTTGGGTTGCAAAACCGACAACCACAACCCTGCGATAAGAAAGAAGAAGGGAGGAAGAGGAAAAGAGGAGAATGAAGGAAGAAACGAAAAAGAATGTAGGAAGAAGAAACATAACATACGTTTCAACCTTCATGTAAGCTAGGGCTTCTTAATTTCTTGGTTATCTAATCTTAGATTGAGTTCTCTGTTCTTCTTCTTTTTCTTTCATTAGGGTCTTTGATTAGGGGAATGAATTTTTGTTGTCTTTTCCTCCTTGATTTCTTTTTTTTTTTTAAAGGTTTTGTCAGACAACCACAACCATCTGACAGCCAGGGTTGCTCGAAAACAATCCTTTACTACTAATTGATTCATGCTCTGTTATTTATTATTTATTTTTAAGCATAAAACTAACATAAAATCTGGCTTATAATATTAATTAATTAATTAATTAATTAATTAATTGCCGTATCGTATCCTACTTTTTCAAGAATTATCGTGTCACCATGCCCGTATCGTATCTTACCCATGTTTCGTGTCATTGCTTCTTAGCTTGAAGGTGCTTTAATGGAGGTTTTCAGCACTTGCACATGAAATATGAGAAAGAAAGAAGAAGAAGGATGATAGAAAAAGAATAAGAGAGTGGTATAGAAAGAAAAATAAACTTATGAAAGAGAGACTAAGGGAGAGAAAGAGAAAGAAGAGAAATATACCTTGAAGGAAATAGGGAGCTTGCGGTTGTACCTATGGAAGAAGAAGAGAGAGGGAAGCCATTAGTGGCATTAGCCCTTGGAGAAAGAGATAAATCAGGCCCATGGCCTACTCTGTGGGAATCTTGGATCAAAATCTCGGGATCTGGATCGGTCTTTGGCGATCCTGATCCGATCCAGGTTAGGATTGGGCGATCCTGTGATGGATCGGCTAGAATAAGATCAACCCCCTAAAAAAAATTCAAAAAAATCTGAATTTAAAAAAATCTATTTTAGTTGTTAGAGCCCATTTTCTTTAGTTTTAGTCAAAAATATTATAATTTTTATCATGTTTCATGTATAGAAGTCAAGAGAATCCGAAAATAACCAAAATATTGAATAGAATCATAGATAATCAACAAAAAATGCATGATTGAACTATTGAAGTGAGATATCAAATGTCAGTAGTTAACAACACTTAATATGATAGATTTATCATATAAGCATGATAAATCTATCAATACTTAACATTAACCAGAGAATGTGAGAATGTCACCATTGCCACCATGAATGTCACGGTGGATCAAGCGGAGGATCGGCGTCACATGCACAGGATGTGGATCGGGAATCTCGGCCTTGAGACTGATCATATTGATATTGTTGTTGCTCTTGCTCAACCTGATATGTCTGCCTCTGCTTTTGACTCAAACTTTGATAGTGATCAAAATTGAAATTAAAATGAGATCACCAATTGTGATTATTTCTTGGCGAGGCGCTTCATATATAGATGGTGGAATTTGTTGGAATGCAAATGGGGGCTGAATGAGCTGATCATAAGGTAGGGGTTGGGGCATGGGGTATGAGTCTGACTAAGTATAACTTTGACTATGTGTATCAGTGTCATGCAAAGAACTCCCACGCTTACATCGACGTCGTTCGCACAATCCTATATGTGGCTGTGAGGTTGAGGCGTCACTCCAATAAGATCTAAACACCGACACCATATTATAAGAAGATGATGCCTCATTTGTCAACATTTATTGCTCATGGTTGTACTATCTAAAGTATTGGTTGTCAAATATCCCATATCCAGGGGTAGAGTAGTATCCATGGTCAGGATCATACCTCTATACTCTGTTTGTCCATCATAATGCAGGGTACATGCAGACACCTTAGACTTTGACACGTTGCCTTTCTCTATACAAGGTTTAGGTCGACTACCATGGGATGCGTACTGCGTGGCAATGTACTGATCGTCATACCCTATGAAATCGTAAGGGGAAGGGGTAAAAGAGCCACCTCCGTCTCTACCCTCACCCATGCCAATGGCACCACCTGCACTTGCATCATCATCTCCATCATCAGAAGCCTCTCCATCACTCTGTTTTAGTCTCAACTATCGTTGACATTGTATGCTGCTTGGTTTAGATACTTGGACCCGAGACCTACATCACATCATCATCATTTCCATGATTCGTTGGACCACCAACATCTAGCTGCAAATTTAAAAAGAATGTATGCATCTCTCTATAGCTATCATCAAAATCCTAGTCCCCACCCTCTGTCATTGTTTCTTCAATTTTTGTTTATTTTTTAAAATTATTTTTTATAGTTTACAAAATACAAATACATGTAGTAAAATTAAAATAAGGCTAATAAGCTACACAAATTGCACTATAAGATTGCATTTAGGTAACGAAAAATAATGCACTATCAAATTCATGAATAAAAATTATTATATATATAAACATTTTTATTCATGAATTTGATAGTGCATTATTTTTTGTTACCTACAAAAATTATTATATATATAATTTAATTTTCAGATTAATTAAAAAATAATTAAAAATAACATGTGAAATAATCTACAAAAATTACATTATAAGATTGCATTTGTGTAACAAAAAATAATGCACTATCAAATTTATGAAAACAAAATATTTATATATAAAAAATAATTAAAAAAAATATTTTTTTGAAAATTCGAGTTCAACCATAGATCAATGGGGTTTTGATCCTAAACTCATAGGTCTATGGTCTATTATATCATATATATAACATGTATTTATTTTATAATTTTTTTTTGAAATTTTGGAAAAATGCCTATTGTATTTTACAAAAAGGTGTGTTTAATCCATGAAATATCACTTAAATATTGTTTTTAATGCAAAAAATTAATAGATCTAACGTCTAAATGTGTTGATCTACCAATTTTTTTTTTTGCAAAAAGAACAAAGAAAATAGAGTTTTGAGAAGAAAATCATATATTTTTATGTTTCTTGGAAACCTCCAAAATATCCTCTTTCAATCTGTCAAAATCCATCAAAATACAAGTTTTTGATCTTTAAAACTTTTAGAAATTGGGACACAAGTGTTAGAATGTGAAATATGATATATATATATATATATATATATATATATATATATATTTTGTTGAAGGAAATCGGTGTTTGGAGGAACAAATACGAGCAAAAGTGAGAAAGAATGACTTACGGCGAGATTGGGTTTGGTTTTATGAGGATCGGACGATCTAATCTAGAATCAGACAATCCAATCGCGGATTGGCATAGATCAGCCGATCCGACGAGCTACGCATGGATCACTCGATCTTGGCTCCGATCCATGCTATACCCAATCCACTTGAAGAATCGGGATCAGACTCATCTGATCTCGATCCAAAGCTGGATTAGTCGATTTTTCGAACCATGTTGGGAACACCCAATTGAACAAAACTTTAATAATTCTTCACCATTAAATTATGCGGGAGGGGGTGTCTTTAGATAGACTTACATGAAATTAGAACTTTCTGAAAAAAGAAAATATTCTAAAATATATGTAACTTGATGCCTAAATTTTCTAATACACATTTTTTAAAGTTCTAAACTTGCTAAAAACATTAATAACTTGTTGCACACATTTTTCTAATTTCTAGAAAACTCAAAAGACTTTCTAAAAGAACACTATTCTCGTTTTTACTGACACCCCCTTAGTAATTTGGTCATAACTTTCCCAAATCACCTCGGATTTGCACAATCTTGGTCTCTTTAGAAAGTTATTGAATAACCTATCTAATGACACCAAAATCAAGCTAAAAGGGCAACTTTTGATCTTTGAAAAAGTGGGCTAAACATAACAAATGGGATTACTCTAAAAAACAACCCTACAAAATTTTGGCACTATTGGCCTTATTACATGGACACATAAAATGTTGTACCCCGCTTACAAGACCCTAAATAACCCTACATAACATGTACACTTAACCCTAGCCCTCTTGTAGGGCAGCACATCCATAAGTCTCTTTGTGTTGTTTGCATAGATTGTCAAATGAAAATGATTATGTTTCATTCTTTTAAACCATGTTAATGGTTTTTGGATGATTAGCTTCTTAGCCACCATCCAACCATACCTTGTTGCTAGCGCTAGTGCTTATGGCTAGGTATTGCCAATGCTTTGACTACAAGGCATTCTTTTCATTATTTCAAGAGTATGGCTTTCGACCACTTTCTCTAGTAGTCTTGATGAAGATACGGTGAATGCATGTGTGTGTGTGCTTTTTGTGTGGTTTTAAGTCTCCTGCATGTACATTTCACGTTCCACTATGGTTTTAATGAACTGCATAGGTGGTTGAGAAGAATTGCGAATTAGATCATTCAGTTGTCAAAGTATAACTCTGTACTGTTAGTGTTAAAGATGAATTATGACCTTTCATAAGCACAACATCAAGATGTGACGTGCTCATACAATGGTTGTTATCCAGCTGAATTGGATAGAATTTCTGCTAGGTTAGTTGCTTCATCCCCTTCCCCCCTTTGTTCACATGAGAATGATAAAATTGAATTATAAGTCAAAATAGTCAGTAGTTGGTGATCAAATCCCCCAAAATGCAGGGCTGTTAGTCACTGGGCAAGTGTCTCTGTGTGCGACCTTTTACAATGCCAGGTTTTGCCCAGGTGTCTTGAAAACTTTGTTTACTGGTTTTAGAAACCTTATTATTAAGTAAAAGAGTAATTCAAATAACCCATCTTTCTTTCAGACATTGTCTAATAATGACGGGTTTGAAATGGAATTATTTAGAGATTGAGTCTTAACTTTATTTTTTAATTATTAAATTAAATGCTGCACATGTTTAGGGAAAGGAAGGATTTTGATTTTGTTCCTGCCACTTGTTCCAAAATCTAAGAGGGTTTATAGAAAGAGAACTATTACAGAGCCAAATTTAATGGCAACCGTTTGTATATGGCATACTTGAATTATTTAGTGATTTTTTATTCAAGCAACAATGTTTTCACAACCTTGTTTTGCAGGGCTATGTCGATAAGTACGTCAAATTGTGAATAGTTTGATGGCATTCTTGTTGTGGTTCCTGAGGCAATGGTGGGATGATTTGATCAGACATGCAGGTTTATTTCCGTCTTTCGAGTCATGCTTTTTTAGTTATTTGACCATAGAACTGATTCCCTGTGACTGCAGAGGATTCCAGTGAGAGGTTGTATCGTGGCTATGGTGGGGCAATGAGCTATCAGTATCTGAGGCTGTGTATGAAGTTGCTATGGGCAAATTCATTGAAGAAAACTGGCTATTAAGAAGATGAAATTTGTGAGGAATATAACTGAGAATGCAAACCCCAGCGGAGCTTAGAGGGAGCTCCCAGATGTGTATATAACCCATTTCTTTTAATGGTGCTTCTCTTTTTATTGGTATCTCTATCTTATCGTATTTCGATAATTTTTTTGTTGTACAGTATCTCACCGTCACTATCATAGCTCAGGTACTTAATTTATATCCTCTAATTTTTCAACAGTCCCTTTCTAGGATATCATTTGCAAGGGGGGAAAAAAATCCAGTTTCCCAGTTGTGAATTTGGTAAAATGTTTAACAGTCCATTCGTTTCCAAATATTGGTTTTGTGTATGATCTTACTCCATTTCTTATGTCATCTTACCCATTTTTGTAGTATCATTATTAGTGTTATGTCTGTGAAATTATATCTGGTAATTCATAGAAAATTTTTCAATGCAGAAACATAGAATACTGTGCATTTGTCTTGTACACTGCTTAAATAGAAATGCATTAACAACACGTGATGATATTCATACGTTTAAAGCTTCAGTTTGAAAAAATAAAGCTGTTATTGCTTGTGCAGCTTGAAGAATAGTCATAAAAGTACTCTGACCACTGTAGGAATCGAGCTTATTAGTGGGAAACAAGTGAAAGAAAAAAAACACACCAAAGCCCTATAAGGAAGATAAACAGAAGTTTTATAAATATCAGTAAAAGACTTTCCCCATATACCTTTGTAAACACACCACTTTAAATTTGCATTTGTGTTGCTCTGCAAGAGGTCCACTTTTGACAACCTAGGAAAACCCAAACAGTCTAAATAATGGTCATCACTGTGTTAATTTCATAGCATGAACACAACATTCTAGACGACCCTTCCTAAACACGCATTAATATACATTCATTTGAGATGAGATTGCATGATATTGTACGACCATTATTAAGTTGGACTGATTGACCGCTGGCTGTTATTGGATCTTGTGATTGTGTATCTGGATACACTTTTAGTCTTTGATCTTTAATTTCTTTTCTTCGAACCCTTGCTCGCATTTTAATGAGTAGATCTTTGATTTGTGTAAAAAATGCCAAAAACCTCTAATAATCAGAATAAACTTTGAAGTTTACTAAATTTGAAACTTACACAAGAAGCAAGTGAAATATACAAATCTATGAAAGAAACATATGATATGTGCTGGCACATTTCTTTGTTATTGTTTATGATACTTTGAATTTTGCGGTAGTCTTGTTGAGAATGAGGGCAACAAAGAGCAATTTTTCAAGTGTCTCCAGATGTTATGAAGCGGTCTTGGATCCCAAGAGACACTGAAAGGTTACTTGTTGGAGTTGGATAATTGAAAGTCTTTTCTTAGAGATGTGAGGTTGTTGGGATACTTGGAAGGTGTTGCATGAAGGTTAAATCTGTTCTAAAAATCTTTCTATTTATTATCTTTTTTATGTGGCCAAAATGCCAGTGCCAAATTAGAGAGGTAAATACCTGTTTTGTGAAGGAATGTAAGGGGGAATTTGAATCAGCTCAATGACTGGATTCTTTGATGTAGAATGAACTGAGGATCATCTTCAGGAAAAATTATGTGCCTTTTTTTGGGTAAAGATGGTTATAACGTTTGTTTGGGGAGGAGGCAGGTGGGTTATAGAGGGAAATGTACGGAGTATATTGGAAGTGGACATTAATATTTGGTGGTACTTGTAATGAGAGAATGTACGGATTTGGAATTAAGTTGCTTTATAGATGAGAACAAGAATTGGAGAAATATTGTCAGTTGAGTCCTAGAAAGAAAATCTGACTGGCTAAAGATCAAGATCTGACAAAAGATGGGAACATGGGCAACTAATAGCAATTTGTTCGGTTTATATATCAGAAATATTTAAAAATTGGAAGACCAAACAGGTTTATTTATTACGGAGGCACATGTTGCGTTTAGAAACAGGGAAGGATGAAAGTTTCATTCTCCAGTCATTGGTTCATAATTCTTCTTTTTAAGGCATCGTGAAAATCTAGCAGATAATGTGAGCTTGCCTGAAACCATGACTTTTCAAGGAAAGGTATGTGTCATTGTTGTCATTGTCAGCTCACTGAGTTTCATTTACAATTAGCAGGTAGATATAGTGTAGTAATTGATCAGCGAAGATCTGAATTGGTATATCCTGAGCATAGGGTTTAACTAAAAGGGGTTATTAAAGTTGCACTTTTTGGCTTTGGTTTGGTCTTTTTATAGAATGACGAGCTTCAAGTTTGGGCGCTGGTTTGGCCAGTGTTGCCTAGATGTAATCATCAATTATCGTGTCCAACTTGAACTGGATTCTTTTCATGGATGTCAATTATCGTGGCCAGTTTGCTTTTATTTTTGTTCAGTCTCTTTAATAAATGGTTAGATGTGACTCACAATTTACAAGCCTAAAAATGTAGCTGGTAAGACGTCTAAACGAACTGAGAAGCAAGTCAGTTAAACACACTTGTAATGAAATCATTTCATTTTAAATTCCCATGGCATTTGAGGCCATAAGGTGATGATTCAAAAGGAACACAATTTGATTCATACTGATATGTTAGCTATAAAATTAGAAATGAAGTTAATCTTAGATTTTCTAATAAAAATGAAATGATTTATTATGTAGGCCATGTTTGGTAGCCAACTGTAATGGAATCATTTCATTTTAAATTCACAAGGCATTTGTAGCCATACAAGTGGTGCTTGAATGCGGATGCCAGTGTATGGATAGAGATTTGCAATTGCTTTATTCCCAGCAGCCAAACACCAGATAGGTTCTTATTCTTGACCTAGCAATGCTGCAGCAAGTTGTGGTTTGGGCTTTTTCTTTTATAGAAACCAGTACATTTTGTTCAACATTAAACATCCGAACATAAGAATAAAAAAAGATTGAAAATGAAGAAAAATTCAGGAATAAGGTAGTGACAACCCCTCCAACTTGTGAATGGATAAAAAATGCTCACCTTAACGAGTGCTAACCACTGCTCCTTGTCAGGCGGCGGACACATCAGCGCCAAAAAGTGAATATGTGCCCCTCAAAAAAGTGAAAATCACTTTTCAATGCTGATGTGTCCGCCCCGGACAAGGAGCAGTGATGAACATTTGTTAAGAGAGGCGTTCATAAACCGATCCCGTCCCTTGATCGCTGTCTATCCCCCAACGACCTATATTGGACATATCCAAGAAGTGCTATAGCTAATGTATCTTGCCTTTCATAAAAAAAGTATGGTCTACAATAATCTGAATGCTATTTCTACCTTCTTTCCTTCAATGAGGTGGGCGGGACCATAGTCTTGCCCAAGGTTTAATGCAGATTAAGCCTAGATTAATCAGACCCAGATTATCAATGAAGCTACGGGATCTCTCTCAATTAAAATCACAGGGGAAAGTGTTCAAAGATTGTTAGGTTTTACTTAATACATGATCCTGGTATGCAATATTAATCAAATGGAAAGCAATCAAACAAGAATATAAACACAACGCCCGTGATCTGATGGACGGAGGGTTTGCAATAAATATCTTGTATGTGGACTTGGGCATCAGGCCACAAAAGCTTCATCCTTGTTCATTGATCATCTAAGGTTTTAATTAGCATCAACAGAAGCTGGTTATCATGTTCAAGCTTAAAACCCAGTTCGCTGATATTCAGGATTGGACCACTTTCTACATTATTGAGGCAGATACATCATATAATGCACTCATAGGAAGGGCTTGGATGCACAAGCATCTAGCTGTACCATCGGCCTTTCATCAATGCATTAAGTACCAGTGGAATGGGTCACAAGGAATGGGTCACAAGGAACAATATTTGCTAACCATGACCCATTTAAATATAGCAAAGCCTATTATGTGAACACTGTATTCTATAAGAATGCAGCACCATTGCATGGTGCTTCCACAACAAAGGGTACTTTGGAGATTGATCCGGATGCTCCAAGTGTAATAAAAGCATGCTCACTTGTATTTAGTGCAAAAGCAGTTTTACCCATTGAAGTACAAGTACCCTCCCTATGGGTGGCTATTAAAGAAAGCCTCATCGATGCAGAAAATCCTAAGATATGTCTCACAAAGCTTACAAATTTGGATGAGATTCGATTTACTGGCCAACAAAACTTAAAACTATATCAGCACGAATGGCCAGAGCTTACAACAGTAGGGTTAAACTCAGATCATTTGAAAAAGGAGACCTTGTCTTGCTAGCCCGTTCACCACTGAATCCATCCAAGAGAAACAAGACAAATTTGCTGCAAAATGGGATGACCCTTACATCATAGAGAAAGCCTACCCAAATGGAGCTTATCTATTATGTGATGTTAAAGGCAAACAAATCCTGCTATCACAAATGCTCGGTTCTTGAAAAGATAATACCCCTAAATAGCATATCCATTTATTGAACTACATTGGCTTAAGCCCATTCCTACATGGGTATGTCGGCAGCTCAGGTATTTCCTTGGGTGTAGGTGCACAAAATGAAAATAAATGAAAAAATGAATGCATGATGGAAAGGGTATGATGAAAATTGTTGAGTACTAGTGAGTAAAAGAACCTACTCATGGCAAGATAAAATTTTCGCCTTGTCCTACGGAAAATCAGAAATGGCGCATAGTCATGATACAACAATAAGGCGATTGCTAAGCTTGCTGTAAGGGATTCCAAGCGCAAAAGAGGGATAAATTAAAACATATAAAACATGACGAAAAGGGCATGATGAAAACCTGAGTAAAGGAATCCAGTAATAGCATGATCAAAATTTCGCTGGTCTAAGTCAAAAACTAGAAATGACGACCATGACACAAAGATTAGGTGAATCCCAAGCTTAGTGTTAATTTGTAAGGGAACTATGCGCAAAAATGGACAATAAAATAAATCACATAATCGTACTACATTCTGGCTTGATCCTATTTAGGGTATGTGGGCAATATGCCATAACATCTGGCAAGTTTAGAGATTTGTGTTACCTTATCAAATCAGAAACAATCAAATTCAATCAAGTCAAATGACATTTAATCAAGTCTATGGAGCTACAAGACCGTGTCACATGGTCATACGCATGCCACACCAGGTGTTCGATGTGACTTATATAACCCGTGCGGATAAAATTCATCCGTCGGAACCTAGATCATCCAAAATGTCAAGTGAAGTATTCAAAATCTACATTTGACAGACCCCCAAGGTTCATGAGAAAAATCAAATTAAAGTCAAGGATAAACATCAAGACTTGCTCATGCATAGGAATACAATTTAAATCAGATAGTCGTAAAATCCAGATCAATTCAAACACTTTGAGATACATTTGATGTCGTGAAGGATAAGGCTTGTCATATATCCAAAATGTCATAATATCCATGGGATAAAAATCAAGCCATATGACAACCATCCATGAACGTATCAAAATTGAGATTGACTCATGAAAAATAGAGTTCGATTCCCACAAATAAGGGAAAGATAAGGGTCATATAATCACCCCATATTTCCTATAAATATAAGGTCCTATGCATGGGCTAAGGAATTTTGGATTTCTCAATTTTCAACTTCACTTCACTTCACAATCATTTGATCGTCTTTACAATCAAGCTAGATAACTGGAAAAAGAAGAAGGAAGAGTCAAGAATGACTTCAACAAGATGATGATTGTAATCTCGCATGTGATATGCTCTATAAGTATCATGAAGTTTTTTTTTTGTATTTTATATATCTTTTTTGTAAACCTTAATCAAAGTTGTTCTCCCTTCCTTATAAGGAGGAAATGTGATTAATAGAATGGCTTATTGAATCCGGAGAAATGTAAATCCCCCAAATATAAATAAAAGTATTCTAAATGAATGAGTAATTTGTTACATGTGACAATGATTCTCCTTACAAAGCTCTACACATTCCGGTAAGGCTTGTTTATATTTCTTGTTTAACTTGTTAGATTCTATATTTGGTTCTCATTGTGTTTTTCTCCATTTTTGTTTAGCCATGCACCAGAGTTTTCTCTTGCCCATACAGGTTTAAGGATAAGAATGATAATTCTTTAGGTGAGACCTCTAACATGATCTGCTAATTCATTTATTAATTATTATTTTTGTTTATTTTTTCAAGGAAAACTTAGGTATACGAAAGGGAGACCTATTTAGTATTCTAATCATGTAGTGATACATAACACACATGTCTAAGGTGGTGGGACCTATTTGTGAATTACTAATAATATACATTCTTTTGAAGAGTTTGAAAATATGTAGAATTCTTGAAAGAAGCAATTAGTTTGGCTGGCTAGGAATTTTTGGTCTCAGATCCTAGGGTGCGAACTTTGACCTATCAATTTGGACTCAAGATCCTCTGCAGTAAATTTAACTACATTAACGTGTAACAAGTTTCTACACCACAATATTACGAAAAGTTTCCCAAATTTGATTGGAATTTTAAATTTTTTGCGTGTTGCATTTTGAGAACCGTTGCATGTTAATGCATTTTAGCTTACTGCAGAGGATCCAGACTCAATTTGGTATTATCTACCAGCTTGCATGTGGAACAAGTCTACTGTTGTGCAATTTGGTTACCTTTGTGTTTATTAAATTGGGTATTGGAGATACTATTTGTTTCAGTTGGTGTAATAGATAGCTAAAAATTTCACACGTAGTTTTGGTTCATGACAAGCCCTGGAGGTGATCTTTGAGTTTATCTAGAAGAAGTAATCATGGCTGAAGATGTTTAGAAATATGTGGTGGAATATCAATTTGGTCAACTTGCTATCACAAGTGAGAATCCATCATGGAGCTTCTTCCTTAGGGATTATAGGCTCCAATATATTGGATGTACCAAGCTGAGATGATGTCACTAGCTCTTCCTCTCACCTTTGGTGACAAGTTCTGCATAGTGAGTTTAGTTGTAACTCCTCATTATGATCGTCATTCCAAATGATTTTTCCCAAGCAGCTTTGTAGGGAGAGTACAAATTAGCAATTGGGAAAATGCATGAATGCTGGTGTTTGGTTTCACCTTTAGATGAAGCAAATTTTTTTTTTTTTTTTTTGGTATCAAGATGGACTTGCTTTTGCCATCCTAACTACCTCCTTTTTCAAGATGGTCCAGTGTTAATAGTTATATCCTTTTTAAAGATGGTCTAGTGTTAATAGTTATACCATATTAATTCCTTAATTGAAGTACTGGGATTTATAATTTACATAACTCCACTTAAGAGATCAGTTTTGAATCGTATTATAGTTCTATAGTTTGCATGGGATTTTTTTCTTCAAATTTTCTAAATAGGTTGTGAAATAAACTAAGTTGTATCTATGTTTGATTAGAATATCTCTTCCAAAGCTTGTTGAGATTATCCATGTGGATTAACACTTGGCTGAAGAAAATTTTGATAATAGAAGGTTTTAAATGTATCTATTGCTTGTCTTTCACGCAGATTTTATAGCGAGACGCAACCGGCGGGCATAAAAAAATCTATAGCTTCTTTCGTGGTTTTTTTGGTATTAATTTTTTTTTATTTACCTTCTCTTTTTTTTTTTTTTCTTAAGAAATATATCATCCTCAATGAAACCTACACCCAATGCCATAAGTGTAATCCACCAATTAATTTTCTATAGTTGAAACTTTGTGTAATAATCGGGTAGGCTCTTGGCAAGTGTACTAATATGAGTGCTAGGATTTTTTGATTGATATTTTTTTAGGAAGGTGGATCTTGAAATTCTGTATTGGGTGTAGGGCTGTTGGATAATTTCAAAGTTTACAAGTGCGAACGATCAAAAATAATTTGAATGATAGAGTTTTTTTTTTGACAATCAAGTTTCTCAGAGAAAAGAATGCATTATCGAAATGCATTGTTGATCGATTGAACTTTTTGATACGGGAAAAATTTGAATGTTGCAGAAAACAGAGATTCATTCATGGGGAAGTGTGCATAAGCATCCAAAGTGTCTATAGACATCCATACACGATTGTTTAATGTAAAAGGGTGTCTATAGACACATCTAAAGCTATCTCTATAGATTTTATAAATAAGGGGCATCCTCCAAAATGTTTTTTGCTTCAAACCTTTATTTATCTCTCATCTCTCAGTAACCTCTGTATTTCTTTACAAACTCTCTGATTTTTCATTGTTTACATTTATGGGAGATAGTATCAAGTCTTCAAGGGTTGGTTTTACGGTGCTACAAACTATTAATCAAAAACACAACTTTGGTTGGGTCTATTTTATCCTAAAGATAAGTTTGTTGACTCGTTGCAATCTCTCACATTTTTTAAGGATTAGAGTAGAGGGAAAATATTGTCTTAAGGAAAACATGATCCGTGACTTGGGCATTGTTAATTATTGTTTTGTCAATTCCCTTCATTTCTTCCTAACAAAGGCTTTATTGAGATGACGCCTTTGTTATATTTCATCATACACAGTGCTAGATATAGCCTATGCAATTGGTGTATTAAGTAGATATACTTATAAGCTTGATTATTGGCATTGAAAAGTAGTAGATAAAGTATTTAGATATTAAAGAAAATTGTTAATTTTGGATTATGTTACCGAAAACAACCAGATATACTATAAAGATATACATATGTTAGTTGGATGTCTAGTTCAGATGATTCAACTACTGGTTGGATATTCACTATAAGTGGCATCACAGTACCTTGGGGATCCAAGAAATAAACTTGCATAACTCATTCCACTATAGAAGCAAAGTTTATTGCATTGGCGGTTGCGGGAAAAAAGGTAGAATGGATAAAGAATTTGCTTTATGAGATACCACTATGACCTAAACCAATGCTTGCCATTTCTTTGCATTGTGGTAGTGAAACTACACTATTAAGAGCGTACAATAGTGCATATAATGGAGAGTTTAGACTTATTAGTTTAAGACACTCATATGTGAGACAACATCTAAAAGATGGAATAATCACATTAAAATTTGTTCGGTTAAAAGAAAATCTAGTTGACTCTTTTACCAAGGGCCTTGCAAGGGATATGATCTGGATGTTGTCCAGGGGGATGAGATTAAGGCCTATTAAATGAGTTGACTATGGTGGAAACCCAACCTGTATTTAGGTTCGATGGAAAAAATAAGGCATAGAAGTCAATGGTATGTATTAAATAGAGAGATGCTGATATCTATAATCCATCCACAACTAATGCATATATGCGTGGATAAGGTAGAGTGAGTGTTAATATTCTTAACGAGTTTAAAACTGTATGAAGAAGTGTAAGTCATGTAGATATACTTCAAACAAACTTACCTATTTAAGTGTGGAAGTGAGGCTGCTTCTTATGAGAATTTAGGCTTGGTCTAATAGACTACTTACTAAATAGGATAAAAGCATAAGGTCCTTAATGTGCTGGCTATTCTTGAATGTTACTAAGGTGAACTGTGTATTCAATATATCCAGTTTAGTCGAAATAGGGTCTTTAGTTCAAAACTACGATTACTAAGCATCTCGACAAAATTTGATATACTTAGACTAAGTGAAGGTTCAAGTTGGAGTACACCTTCATCTATGCACATTTTACCGATTGCCTAGAAATTTAGTCAACATTTTTTTCCTATAAAGTTCTTTCTAAACTTTCAAAATAGTGGGGGTTTGTTGGATATTTTTGAAGTTTACAGGTTTGAACGATCCAAAATAACTTGAATGATTGGAATTTTTTTCGAACGATCAAGTTTCACAGAAAAAAGAATGCATTCTGCAAATGTATTTTCGATTGATCGAATTGTCCAAAACGAAAAAAATTTAAATGTTACAAAAAACAGAGATTCATTTGAAGGGAAGTGTGTAGAGGTGTTCAAAGTGTTTATAGGCATCCATACATGGTAGTTCAATGTAAAAGGGTGTCTAGGATGTCAGCAGACACATCTAAAGGTGTCTCTATTGATTTTATAAATGAAGGGCATCCTCCCAAACATTTTTCACTTCAAACTTTTATCTCTTTCACTAACCTTTGTATTTCTCTTCAAACTCTCTAATTTCTCATTGTTTACATTGATGGGAGATAATATCAAGTGTTTAAGGGTTGATCTTACAGTGCTATAATCCGTCGATCAACAACACAATTTTGGTTAGGCCTGTTTTGTCCTAGAGACAAGTTTGTTGACTTGTTGTAGTTCCTACATCTTTGTTAAGGATTATAATATAGGGTAAATATTGTCTTAAGGAAAGTGTGATCCGTGACTTGAGCATTGTTACTTATTATCTTGATCAATATAAAGGGGAAGATACAAAAAATTGATGTAGAATAATTCCTGAGGCCTCAAATAAAGGATGCAGAAACAAAATAAATCAATAATTGAATTTAAATTCATAAATAGCTAAGAAATTAGAAAATAAGCTTTAAGAAAAGAGGTTAGGATGAGAAAAAACATAAAAGGAGAACATAAGTAAAAATAACTAAAACTAGTATTTTTATAATTTTGGACAAAAAATATAAAAATTACCAAATGCCCCTCTAATACTTTATAAAATTTTGAAAATTTTATGGTAGTTTTTGACGTGTTTAAAGGTTATATAGTTAAAATTTCATGATATTTTGATAAGATCAGATGGGTCAAATCAAAGAATTTCAGAAGAATAAAGGTTCTTTAATGGAGGTTTTCAACATTTGCACATGAAATATGAAAAAGGAAGAAAAAAATAATGTTAGAAAACGAATAAGAGAGTAGTATAAAAATAGAGAGGAAGTTAGGAAGAGACAAAGAGAGAGAAAGAAAAAGTATAGAAATATACCTTGAAGGAGAGAGGGAGCTTGTAGCTGCATCTATGGAAGAAGAAGAGAGAAGGGAGCCATGATTGACATCAACCCTTGGAGAAAGAGAACTAAATCAGACCCACAACCTACCTTGAGAACATCAAATTCAACAAAACTTTAATAATTCTTCACTATCAAACAATGGGGGAGTGAGTGTTTTTAAATAGACTTACAATCTACATAATTTAGAAAGTACAAAACTAGAAATTTGCTAAACACCTAAACTTTGAGGCTAAGTATTACTAAAAACTTTTTTTCTTAACTTAAAAACTATTAAAAACTTCAAACTTGCCACCTAAGGTATACTAAAATCAAAAACCTTTTAAAACTATTAAAATATAAGATTTTCTAAAACTCAACTTTCTAAAATACTATTCCCATTTTTCACTAATACTCCATAAGTAATTTGGTCATAATTTTTCCAAATCACATTGGATTTGCATAATTTTGGTTTTGTTATAAAGGTAATAGAATAACCTTTTTAATGGCACTAAAATCAAGCAAAAAGAACAAGTTTTGACCTTTGAAAAAGTAGGCTAAACGTTAAAAACATGATTACTCTCTAAAATAAATCCCAACAAAACTTTGGCACTTCTAGCCTTATTACATGGACACAAAATAAATGCTCCCCTTCTATAAGATTCTAAATAACCCCATATAACATGTACACTTGAATCTTCCCCTCTTATTTGGGGGTACATACATAAGTCACACAATGTTGTCTACTTCATATCTTGCCAATTCCCTGCACATTTCGGATTGATATCCTCTACGACGCTGAATATTTGCGCCGGGCTGGAGCCACCATTCATGGGGTGCCATGTGGTGTCAGGTACTGACAATGAGGGTGGGCCCCATACACTTTTGT
>JAOXJP010187293.1:0-12329 GCA_025762735.1 Platanus orientalis | reverse complement strand
TTTCCTTGGCATTACGTTTTGCACATGACTGAATGAAAGCCAAACGACTCAACACAAAGTATATTATTTGTTGAAAACTAAAGTAAAAGGGTTTTAACATGGCTTAAACTTCATTTTTACCACAATACAATTTAAACCATAAAACATTCCAAAGTTGAAGAATCGAATTAAATGGGTTATTATTTAAAAACTTGCCACATGGAGTATAATTATTGAAATTAACCCACATATTGACCTTGGAAAGGATGGGCCAATTTAACTGATGGATAAACCCAAGTTGATTAAAATTATCATAAGTTAATTTAAGACAATTAAAAAGAAATTTGTCCTTACCATTGTATATAGATCCATATAGACTTGATAGGGTGGCTCTTTCGAGATAGTAGATTAGTTAGGCCTATTTGGTTTTATATGTGTGGATAATAACCATACAGAGTCCACATTGAATCCATCTACTAGCTATACAAAGTCCTAACCAAATCAATCTTCTTTAGTACTTATTTGTCTAGCTTCTACTAACCAACGAGTCTATTCGTTAATGCCTCCAATTTAGGAGTTAGTCTCCACACAGCTGTTCTAATTCAATAGCTCATGAATCGAACTATTAATTTCCTACTACATGTTGATACCTGGTAGATTTCTTTCTTATTATATTTGTATGTGTTGTAATTGACATAATAGATTTTATGTATTCCCTTCAATTAGGGACTATACACACTATAAAAGGATCATCAATTACCATATATATATATATATATATGTGTGTGTGTGTGTGTGTGTGTGTCATGGTTTTGACGTGAACAACATCCATTCTCTTATATATATATATGTATATATAGTTTAAATAAATTCCCATTCAATTAAAATATTTAATGATAATAAGTTTTATTATTTAGTTTTTAATGTTAATTGACTCTTTGAATTTTTGTCTAATTGATTTTCCTAAAATAGCTAAATAACTTTATGATATTATTATATAGCTAAATTTCCATACGTGGATGATTTGAATTTATTATTATCTTACCATTTTTGTCATGTAATAATATGTGTAGTTGTAAGAGAACTAATCATATAAAGGTTTTTCTAATCCCTACCATATATTTATAATTTATGATTTTTACCTTAATACACATCAACTTTTGTGACCATTGGAAAGCCTATAAATAAAAACTAGTTGTATTCTATTGTTAAGAAAATGGTTAATTGTGCTAGCTGTTTTCTACCATTAGAGAGTAGCTAATGGGCCACACTACTCTTGGATAGCAATGGGTTTATTGATGAGGTTCAATAACTTGAATTCAATGATCAAGTATATGAGTATTATATATTGGGATTGATAAAACAATTTGGACATATGATGTTCAAACTATTTCTTCTTTATGCTAAATCTTCTATATTATTTTGTCTACAACTTTGGCATTGTTGAGAACTTACCTACCCTCTATTTTAGAGTGCAACCTTAGAAGGGAACATGGATTATTGCGTTGCATTAAGAAAGGGATCCAAAAGGGATGCGAAATCAGGTTTGAAGGATAGTGTCTAAGACACGCCTTAGCCCTAACTTTGCATATATCTTCTCTTTCAATGATTTGATCTGTGGTACCTGTAAGTGATTTTGGGTATTTTCATTATATCTATGTTGTAACTTGTAAGTATGTTTTGTGATTATTATACTACAACCTGATTTGTGATTCATATAAATTTTTCAACAAGCTATAGTTTAACAACCTACTTCATCCTTTTATTTTAACGACCTTTTTTTTTTTGTCATAGCATCCTCATTGTCATTTACAATTAGCTCTATTTCAAATATTGTTCACCTCATTTCAATCAAGCTTGATTAAACAAATTATGTTCTTTGATTAGCACAGTTTTTGCTGGTTTTCAAGAGCAATGATCTTTTTGGTTTTGTCAACGAAACCAAGCCATGTTCACATGAATTCAAAGAAGGAGATAGTGGAAACTCTATTGTTAATTATGCCTATTTTGAAGACAAAATGACCATTATTTTCTTAGCTACCTAAACACTACTCTTAGTCCTAGTATTTTATCTACTATAGCTTGATTCTCTACCTTTTGTGATGTTTGGACATCATTGGAGAAACAATATTCTTCACGATCACGAATTCACATTATGCAATTGAAAAAATCAGTTGCAAATAACCAAAAGGGAAAATTTATCTATCTCTGATTATATGGACAAGATGAATTATACTGTGGATAACCTGGCTCTGACTAGAAAACTAGTTGATGAAGATGACTCAATCACTCTTATTCTCAATGGAGTTGGGCCAACCTTTGAAGCCACAGTTAACTCAGTACAAGCTTGTGATAACCTTATTTCTTTAGATGATCTTGTTAACCTATTATTAAGTGCAAAGATGCGACATGAAGACACTACAAAAAAATTAGGTTTTAGTGGCGGTTTTTTAGCGGCGGCCAGAAAAAAATGTCATTAATAATTGTATTTATAATCTTCAACCATAGCTTTGTACACTCTTAACAACACCAGAAACTTCTACCCATCACACCAAACACATGGGCTTTCAGTTTCAGCTCTATGACAGAGGGGATCAAAATTGTTCCCTGCTAAAGAACAACCCCAATCATCTACTAGATCTAAACAAGTTTTTAGACCTCAATGTCAGATTTGTGGCCATGCCAACCACTTAGTTATCAGCTGTTATCATAAGAGGGATCATCCTAATGAGTGATGGGTTCCACCAAGAAACACATTGTCATAGTTGACTCTACATGTGATAGTTTAGATGATCAAACTTGGTTTATCGATAGGTGCATCAAATTAGATCACCTCTAATCTTGTAAATCTTTTGTTTCATAATGAGTATCATGGAAATGATAAAATTATGTATAGTTGGTAATGGTTCAGGTTTGCCTATCTCTCATATTGGCTCCACTATTTTGCCTCATAATTCTTCCAATTTTTGTTTACAAAATGTCATGCATTGTCCAAACGTTTTCACTGACCTTTTATATATAAATCAATTTTCTTATGATAATGATTGTTGCCTTTTTTTTGTAATGTATTCTTCGTGAAGGACATCAAAACGGGGAAGACTCGTTTGCAAAGCAAGAGTTAATAGCCTTTATCCTATTCATCTTCATCATCTCTTCAAAAATAAATCGCACCAATTGCTTTCTTTCCTTGGAGCTAGGGTTGATATATCAGTTTGGCATCCAACTGTTACCATTTTAAAGCACTTGGCATCTTAAGAATGTTTGTCTCTCAATGGGTTTCATCAAAATAATGTATTTTACGAGTCGTGTCCTTTAGGAAAAAGTGGTCATTTGACTTTTACTTTATCATCTTCAATTTAAAATAATCATTTAGAACTTGTGCACTCTGATATTTGGAATTCTTCATACTATTCTATTAAAAGCTCTAAGGTTGTCTTTGGCATGGGATCTTGAATCTTTGGATTGTGATCCTTAGACAAAATCATAGGATCCCAATCTTAGAGATCTTTAGATTGGATTGAGCTTGTTGTTTGACATCGATTCTAGATTTTTTGGAATAGGAGGCTGAACAATTAGGCCTATCGTTTGGCATCAATTCTCATCAAGGGAAAAACCAAACATTCACTTGCCTTCTACCTCTCTCGATTTTGTTGCAGAGCGGTTGAGCATGATTTTTTTCGATCAAGGTGTTTTTGGAAGATTTCCTTAGTGATTGTTATGGGTTTTGTTTTCTGAGGCGGATTTGAGGAATTTTATAGTTTCGATTGATGTGGGATTTTAGAGAAGTTGGCTTTTTATGGGAGGAATTGAGGGCTTATAGGTGGTCCTTTTATGCTTTCCATGAGGAGTTGGATGGGAGGAAAGGGGTAGGGTAAGGTTTTAGTGTTGGAGGAGAGATGGGAGAGTTTGAGCTTACATTGTAAGGGTTTTCGCCTGGTTCACTTCAAACAAGTTCATGATGTTTACAATCGACCTAATGTTGCTCTCTCTTACATTGTAAGGTTTTCCACTTGGTTTACTACAAACAAGTTCATAATAAACAATCCTCTTTGCAGAACAGTTGATGCAGATATCTTCCAATTACTTTCGGAAGACTCGCCCCTTGTGTGGAAATGGAACACCGACAATTATCATTTCTTGGTGATGATGCATCCCACCTATGAGTCTGATCGTTGTGTGAGCAGGTTTGCTACCCAACCCTAAGCTGACGATTAGCTACACATAATTAGGAAAAAAGAATAAATGAGAGAGAGAGAGAGATGTTGAAGATGGCATCACAAGAGTCTCCCCATGAGCAACTAAAACCCCCTGAGTACAAGCCAAAACCCATATTTTTCACCTATTCAGCAAATAATATTACTTGGTTTTGTACAGTATAGAGAGAGAGATGTCGTACCTTCATCCTTTGCTGAACGACAATTGCTTGCCGGAACAAAATGTTGCATCTTCGTTGGCGGAGTCCTTGAATTTTGTTTGGTTAGTCCATAAAGAAGGAAAAATGGTGGGAGTAAATAAGGGAAATGTTTTGTTTTTTAGTTTAAAGACGATATTACCCTCAAATAGAGCATGTGAAATTTACTCATTAGCACCCTTTTATCTTGGTGCACAATCGTGTGATATAGATCAAGCTTTTTAACTTGATCAAAAAAAGGATTAAAACCCCATCCAAATCGAAAGATTGCATATTGGATTGCCTAACAAACATGTCTCTTTTGTGCTCCAATCGGAATCTAAGCTTTGATCGCAATCTAGGGTCGCTTGCTAAAGACAACCTAAGTATTATTTTTTATTTGTGGATGATTATTCAATGAGCTAATTGGATTTTCCTTATGCAATATAAACATGAAACCTTCGATTATTTTAAGAATATGTTTTCAACCACTATTAAGGCTCTTCAAACTGATGGTGGAGGCAAATATCCTAGTACCAAGTTTCAACAATGTCCTTCTCAATATGGTCTATTCCATCACATGTATTCTCATACCCTTGAATAAAACGGGGTTTCTGAATGTAAGCATTGACACATTATTAATATTAGACTCACTCTTTTGGTCCATGTTGGCATGGATTCTACTTATTAGGTCAAAGTGTTTAATTCTTCGGTTTATTTTATCAATAGGCTGTGAGTTAAAGACTTACATTATGCCTCTCCTTGTGAGAAGTTATTTCATAAAATTCCAAATTATTTTGTTATTTGGGTGTTCGGATGTTGTTTTCCATATCTTCATCCTTACAATAAAAACAAAAACCAACTTTGATCTAAACATTATGTGTTCTTGTGTTACTCTTTTAATCATTAAAGGTGTCGGTGTCTTGATATTGAAATAGAAATGGTGTACTTATCTCATAATATTGTCTTTAATGAGGATTCATTTTCATTCAAATCTATGATCACAAAGCCATGTCACTCTATACATATGGAAACACCTTCTTTGGTGTGCCTATATCTCATGCTTGGTCTCTCAGTAACCCACTTTCCCTCTCTCACTTATGATGTAGCTAATATACTTATACCTTCACCAGCTCCATCTTCTCCCCTCACCGAATATGTCATCCCTATTATTCCACCTATGCCTGCTCCTTCATTATTTCCTTCTCCCACCCCATCTTCTCATTTTATTTCCAACCACACATCATTGTTTTGTCAATCACCGCTACATGGGACATATCATCTTCGCATCCCCCATGGTTATTCACAGTCAAGTGGGAGTCCAATAACCAAACCCCAAATATTCCCTCATCGGCACACTTGTTATTGGACCAATAGTACTGTTACCATGTTTTACCCAAACAAATAAAATTCTTGAATTGTGTTAGTCAATGTGTACAAAATTTGATGCTCTACAAAGGTGTGGTACTTGGTTTCTTGTACACATTCATCTTCTATGAATATTCTTATGAATAAATGGATTTATAAAGTTAAAAAAAATTCTAACGAGTCTAAAGCAAGGTTCAAAGTTCAGCTTATAGCTAATGGTCTTAATCAAAAGGAGGGTGTGGATTACAATAAGGCATTTAGTCCTGTAGCAAAACAAACCACTATTTGCCTAATTTTGGCTCTTGCTCTCACTAATCATTGGTCCATTTGACAGCTTGATGTTCAAAATGTCTTTCTCCAAAATTTTGTAAGAGGAAGTCTACATTTGTCAACCAAAGGGGTTTGTAAATCCTAATTTCCTACTCATGTGTGTTGTCTTCACAAATCCATTTGTGGCTTAAAATAGGCTCCTTAAACTTGGTTTCACCATTTCTTAGACTACCTTAAAGATCTTAGTGTTATTAGGTTTAAGGCTGACTACTCTTTATTTATTTACTACAAGAACAAGTTCATCATTTTCTTATTAATTTATGTTGATGATAAACTACTTACTGGAAATAGTAGTATAGATAATCTTCATCAACTCATTTATGATCTTGGTCAATTATTTTCCATGAAGGACCTTGGTGGATTCCATTGTTTTCATGGGCTCGAAGCTGCTTTTTCCAAAGGGGGTTTGTACCTAGGGGTGGCAATGTTTGACATGAGCTATGAACCCAACACGAACCCAACACAAAATAATTGGGTTAGGGTTGATTGTGAATGTGTTTTGGGTCAAAGTGGGTTAGCCTACTATGACACGATTAATAAATGGGTTAGGTTTGGGTTAAGCCATATAGTCTTATACCCTTAACTTGACATGACACAAACATGACCCGCCAACATGAATTACCACATAACCTACGAAACTGACACAAACCCAACATGAAATAAGAAAGCTAGTGTTGATTGCAAACGTGTTTCAAGTCAAAACGGGTTAACCCGCTTTGACACGATTAATAAATGAGTTAGGTTAGGGTTGAGCCATATATTTGTATACCCTTATCTCGACATGACATGAACCGCACCCGCCAACATGAATTGCCACCCCTATTTGTACCTAACTTGAGAATAGTATGATTTGGACTTACTCAAATGTATTCATATGAAGGATGCTAAGCCATATTTGTGCCCTACAATTTTTGGTAAAAAGATGCAACCTTCAGATGGAGAGACTCTTCTAGAGCCAACCATGTATCGTAGTGTTGTTGGGGTACTCCAATACCTCACACTCACTTGTCCTGACTTAATATTTGCAATCAATCAAGTCTATCAATTTATGCAGCAACCAACCAATTCATTGAACTGCAATCAAGTATTATTTTACGCTATGTTAAAGGCACAATTAACCATGACTTATTCTTTATATCTGGGCTAATCAAACTAGAAGCCTATTCAGATGTTGATTATGTTGGTCCTTCTAATAGGTGATCTATAGGTGGTTATTGCATCGATTTGGGATATAATCCCATCTCTTGGAGCTCCAAAAAGCAATCAACAATTTTTCAATCTAGCATTGAATCTGAGTATCATCAACTTGCTCATGTTGTAGTAGACATATCATGGCTCCGCATGTTGTTAATGGATCTCAGAATTCCTCTTTCCTCTATTCCATTGATTTGGTGTGACAATATTAGTTCTAACCTATCCATTTCCACTTGTATATGCAACTTTTGTTCAACAACTCAAGAATCCAACCATTAGTTTCCTACTATAATTTGAAACCTTGTAAATTGCTTTCCTATTGTGTATTCATATGTGTTGTAACTGACATAACATTTTTTTATGTAATCCCTTCAACAAGGGTTTGTACCCATTATAAAAGGATCATCGATATACAAAATATGTATCAAGGTTTTGGCATGAGCAACATACATTCTCTTACCTTTTGTGGATGGTGCTCACAAACATGTGGGGCTCTACTAGGTCACCACCAATGTTGCCACATGTAATATCATTAAGTCATGTAAATCTTAAGGTGGCAATTTTGACGCCACTTGCCAACATGCTTGTTCTTTTCTTAGGTTTAAATTTATATGTCTTAACCAAATCAACAAATCAGTTAGGCATTGGGTTGGCACCTATTACCCAAGCCCAACTCGAAACCCTACCCTTTTACTAATAAATTAAACCTAAATAACCTATCCATTTCCGCCCATATACTTAAAAGCATGTAGGGTTGTCAATGATTCGATTTTTTTTTCCATATATGATTTGTATTCGGTCCGCTTAAAGCCAATATGGATCCGCGTGTATCTGTTCTAATTAAATATTTGATTTGTTTATAAAAATATGATTATAAAGGAATCAAATGCGGATCTATATTGATTTGCTTTGGCTAAATATCTAAATTTGTACAAGTTAATATATATTTATTTATTATACATATATATACCTAGTTTATAGTTATAAATTAATGTTATATTTTAATATCGTTGGCCATGTTATATAGATAGTATACAATATATAAATACCCCCCCCCCCTCTTCCATCACAATCTTCTGTTTGAACTCCACTGACTGCATTTCATTTCTATAGTATTTTTCTTTTTCTTTTTAGTTTCTCAAAATTTTGTCATTTGTTTTTCACATGGTCAAATATTTGTCCAAATGCTTTTCTATTAAGGTGGAAAAAATCAAGATTTCTGTTATAATGTTTGTATTTGTTTAAAGGTGGTTTCTTCTTCTTTTAAAGGGAGTAATTCTAGTCTCTATTCTTCTTCTTGCTATTAGTAACAGTCCCATCTCACTCCACTTTTCCCCCTCACCCTACGTTTAGAGTCCCAAAATATTTGTGTCACTACTCATAATTAGGGTTTTCTGCCAAAAAGTGTAACTGAATATCCAATATCCAGTTAAATATATGGATACAAATACAGATTCTATTTTTAAATATCCGTTGTATCCGCCATTTGGTTAATTAAGTAAACGGTTTCAAATATGGATATGCCTGTATCCAGTTCATGTCCAGTCCATTTACAGCCATAAAGGTATGCATGGTTAACCTGATTAATATACAAGCTGGGTTAGGTTAAGCATTTTTAACCCAAACCTAACTCGATCTAGGCTCAAATTATTTCCGCCTAGTGTAGGTTCATTTAACTTGTCCCTGGTTTAACTATGTAATAACAGATATTACAACTAAAATTTCCTTAAATCCAAATGATAAGATAGGTGGATTACAAGTGCAAGTTGGAGTTCTTTACCAAACAGAGCCTCACCCTAATTACTATTAGCATCGGTAATAAGGGAGAGAAAAGCCTAGATTTAGGCTGTCGGGGCTAAAGCATGAAAGCTACATGTCTGTCTTGATGTCCTACTACCATTAGCTAGCCCATTAGACATCAATAATAAACGAAAAGATGAATCAAATGTCCACAAAGAACCATGCATCATCGGAGTCTTATGATAAATCAAAAGCAAATTAAGAGAAAAGACTACACCCCTTCATATGCGCCAAAAAACTAAATAACAAAGTCCCTTTTGTTACTGCCCCATCAAAATAAAACAGATCTCATCACATCTCACAACCTGGAGACAGCATCTGCAAATAAAAATAGAAATATTAGTGGTCGCCTTGTCAATCTGATGGTGATTGTGATCAGGAGGATTATGATTCAACAGTTTTGATAAGTAAAAATTATGACATGTTTTTACATCCTTCCTCCAAGAACATGCTTTCTTTGGTTTGTAAAGATTGCATGCAACCAATATCTATAGACTTGTTTTGATTTGAAGACCATACCCATTTGAGTTCATAGCCTTGTTTAATGGTTAAGCAATGGAGTCAAGTGTTTAGGAAACCTGGAAGAAGGAAAAAAAAATGGGAGGCTTCAGTGCTATCTTTGCCACTATAAAACAAAAACATGAGAAAACTACACTCACATCACTCCACGAACAGCCCATAAAAACTATGTAAGCAGAAATTTCCAAGGGGTATGCAAATAAAGTGTCAAGTACAGCATGCTATCTTCTTAATTGGTACCATTATATCATGGGGTGAAAATGGGTCGGATCACATCTGGGCCAGGTTGGATATGCTAACCTAAACCCAATGCCACCGGTTTGGATCCTGTCCAACCTCTTAATGCCTGTTAATTAGGACCTGTCTAACTTAACAGGTCGAGACGTCACCGAAAAAAGGAGGAACTAAAAAGCCGGCCTCCTTTTTCCGAGATGACATGTCGACTGGTTAGGCCAGACAGGTCCTAACAGGTCATAAGGAGGCCAGACAGATCCTTTCACTGAGATGATATCCTCTGCGACGTGAAGATTTACGCCCGACCTGAAACCACCATTCATGGGGCTCCATGTGGTGTCAAGTACTGACAAGGAGGGTTGTGGTGGTGTCAGTACTTGACACCACATGGAACCCCATGAATGGTGTCTCCAGGCCCGGCGTAAATCCTCACCTCGCAGAGGATATCAACCCCCTTACACCAATGCCACAGGTGTTTGCTGGTCTTCTTATGGAAAAAAAGAGAGGTGGGGTTGGTTTCCTTACTGTCTGGTAAAGGTGATCCTCTCATAATGACTTATGGTATATTGAGTCTGTGTGTATTATTTTAATTGATATACTGCTTAGGATAAGAAAGCTGAGGAGTACCTTGAAGCAGAGATAATGATTCATCATGGGCTGCATCACCCTCTCTCCAATTGTAAGTGACATCCTCTCCCAATGCCTTATTTCCAACCTCAATCTTCGATGCATTGATCGCTCCATCCATTCCATGAACCTTACCTTCAAGCTCTGGGTGGATCTTCCTCTTCAGCACCCTCGTTATCAACTACCCATCATAAAATTTTAATACTTCAATAGAGAAAAGAAATCCAAACTCCATTATAAAGTTCAATAAAGGCTAGAAATCCATTTTCGGACTCTCCTCCTAAAGCAATATTTGTGAGGAGATTCTAAAGAGAAACATGAGAAAGAATGAACAAAAGGTTAGGAAATGATTGTGAAGAGTTTTTCTTTGAGTTCAATAATAAGGCTTAATTACCCATAGCGAGAGAGAGAGGTTTACTCGGTGTAATTTTGTGGTTGGACGAGAATTCTCCCCCTTGCAAAGCAGGAACTTCTTGGCGAATGAGAGACCGTGTTTTGTACGGCTCGCCCGTTTTTTAACGCCGTCGGGATGAACGTCACACGAATCTGACTTTTTGGAGACGTCAGATTCAGCTAATATCAGATCCGCAAGTGTTGTCCTCTGTCCTCTCTTCTTCTTCTTCTTCTTCTTCTTATCCTTCTCCGAATCGTTTTTGAGTTGTGGTAACTCAAGAAATCGAATAAGAGGGGCATCATCACTGGCCGTCGAAGGATTGGGTTCTCCGGCACTGCTGCCGGTGTTAGAACTCGAACCAAAGACCTTCTCAAATTCTCGTTTAAAGGCTTTAACCACTGAGGGGTTCAGTTTTCCTTCTTCTTCTTCCTCTTCTTCTTGGACGGAATGATCGTTTAGCTGGTTGAAAGGTTTTAAAGGATCAAAGCCCAACGTGCCGATTGATAGAAGGCCGTCTTTCCAGCCCTCTGGTACGTCCCCGAAGGTGGCGTGGTCGAGTAATGCGTCTGTCTCGGTCTCGCAAGTAACGGTTTCGGTCTTTTTCTCATTCTGACCTAACTCTCCTGCTTTTATAAATTATAAAATTTATTTTTAAGGTGCTTTCAATAATTTAAGAAAAAAATTCTACAAAAGAAGGCAAGGACAACAAATTAATAGTAATAAATAGACAAACATTTGATATTTCTCCCCTTCTTTTTTAAGTTCTATATAATAGACAATCATTCTCCAATAGGTGGTTTTCTTTGTTCTTCCTTATTTCTTCTTTTATTTTTGATCTTCTTCTTCTCATGAAAGAAGAATATAACTAACATAAAAATAATGCAGAAACTGGGTTTTGTTCAGTAAATTTGCAGACTATATAAGAACCTGTCAAGCTATCACGTAAAAAAGATAAAGTCGACTGAGATTTGGAGATTTGCTTCAATGAATTATAGACCTTTTGCATGAAAAACAACATAGCAATCTACACTCTGGTGGAACTTCCTTGTTACCCAGTTAAAGATCTGTTAGAAACATAACTTGAACCTCAAAAAGTACTTAAAAAAAAAAATCCACAAGGATTTGGATATATTCTTCAATAGTTTGAGACCCGTTTAACTTGTTTTTTCTTACTAAACATCAAAATGCAAAACATTCACGTTAGAAAGTCGACTGGATTGGAAGATTTAAGTGGGTTTTAGACCTTTTTTGTGGGAGAACACACGGTAGTCCACGTTCTGGTGAAGCTTCCGGTGCTCCCAGTTGAAGGTCTGTTGCAAGCAAAAAAAGATGCAGAGATGGATTAAACATGATATTAAGCTAAGCATTATATAAAGAATCCTAATTAAGGTAACATTTACGTAAATTATGGAGGAGTTCCTCTCACCTTCATTTTCTCTGCAAGTTGGCCAACAGATCGATCGAACCCTATAAATATCCGAGAGAGAGTCAGCG
>JAOXJP010187282.1:0-12329 GCA_025762735.1 Platanus orientalis | reverse complement strand
GTATTTTAGGCTTTAATTTTTTATTTCATAAAATGTTATGACCAAAATATTGGCAGGATATATATAATGTAACACAGGTATTTAATTTGATGCGCAAAACAGTCTATGTTCTAGATTTAGGCATATCTACTTCGATACGGGATGTGACAGTTTTACTAGCTTTTTCGGACTGATTAATTTTAGAGTTCTTATATGTGCGGAACTTGTAGAACTAGTTTGAAGCAGGACATAAAACAGTCTATATTCCAAGTTCAGGAGCATCCTTTTTTTCTGTTTTTTTTTTTTTTTTTGATAACCAGAGGTATTTAATTTGATGCGTAAAACAGTTTATGTTCTAAATTTACGTGTATCTACTTCAATACGGGATGTGAAACCATCTATGTTTAAGGTTTAGCTGTATTTTAGGCTTTAATTTTTTATTTCATAAAATGTTATGACCAAAATATTGGCAGGATATATATAATGTAACACAGATTTAATATATAAATGAATGAAGAAAAACTTTGATATATTCTAAGGTGTTGTTAATAGTAGATTTCATTAACGATAATTATGATATATTCCCAAACAATTCAAGGTAAATTCCTTAAACCCTTTTTTATTTGTTCTTCTCTTATTTTTGTTTTATTATGTTTTTCATTCAACCTGCCATTATTCGTTGTAATTCAATCTTAATTTTTTTTTCATCAATAACATTTTTTATTGAAGGAAACCAAAAAACACAATCTTAGATTTCTTCAATCCCTAGGCTATTCAACATTGATTTGTATTTGAACCTTAGTTCAACAAAAGTCATTTGATTTAGGTGGTATCCAGCTTTGGTCCTACATCATAATTGCGATTATATATGATCTAAGATTTAGATATTCTTTGTGATGCCAAAATTATAAGTTGGAGGATTCTACAACATGGTTCAAAATTTGGATTGTCCAATTCCAAAATCAATCTAGGATCAGTTCGGATTGTTCAGATCGAATCGTGGATCGATGATTCACCTTTAGATCGTTCAATCTGAAATTAATCCAAATCCAAAAACTTTCTAAAAATTTATAATATTCTTATAATGTTTTTTTATAAAAAGTTTGAATGAAAAACATTAATTTTATGTATGTTAGTTACATCATACATGAATAAACACTGTTACTAGCATGTATATTTATAAAAATCAAGATTGAATATTTCATAACCAAATATCCAATATGATTACTTTTAGTATAGAAAAATCAAACCATATACAAATACAATAACATATAAATAATAATGATCATAATTGTAAGCATGTTAAGTGCACCATACATGTATCAACAAGGTTATGGGGTTCGTATCAATTCAAAATTGTAGTTTGTATAACTAAACATCCAATATTAGTATATATATTGATGTATAAAAACTATACTATGTACAAAATAATATAAACAAAAATAAAATAATAAAATAATATATAATTCATTATTTTAACCAATGGGTTAGTGAAGTTTAGTCTAACCTTTTATTATAACGATAGCGGAAGGAGGGGGGCTTGCCTCCCACTATCAATATAAGGGGGTTTCGAGAGGGGTTAATAGGAGGGTTTCAAGGGGGATTAGATTTATCATTCGTTACAGGTCATAGAGGTAACTTCTTATATTTTATTTCAAAACTTTTAAGAATATTTATAAAGAATCAAGGAAGAATATATACATTATTAAATAAATAAAAACTTAAATACAAGAAGGGGAACATAGGATTGTCCGATTTTGGAGCGATCCAACCTTGAATCAGACGATCCCTATGGGATCACAAGTTATATGCCAAGATTGGACCGGTCAGGTTTGATTCCGATCTAGATCATCCAAGTTTTGAAATCATAATCCATAGTTTCAATCAGTTACTTTGTGACATGAATGCTGAGTCTATCACTTATCGCGAAAAGGTAAATCTTTATCAACTAATGTATACACCATGTCTTGATGGTAACATGATTTGTTAACTTTATAGATCATAAGTATGCCTTGCGAGGGTTGTATGTAGAACCTCATCCTATTGCAGGGTATGGAAACCATTTGTTCTGTATCTATTAGGTATGCATATTAGTACTTTTGGGTCCCATATAGACAGGGTCCTGAATTTGTATGACAAATGGATTAGGACATTAAATGGGACCTTTGTATTTTCTTTCACTCTTAAATACAATCACTTTTATTACCGATACAAATAATAATAATGGTAACATATAATAGTGGTAATATAGTTATTAAAATTCTAACAAGTTTGCAAAATTATGAAAGATAGTCTTAGTTGTTTAAATATTATAAAATGTTTTTAATGTTAATCACAAATCTTAAAATGCTACAAACACAGACATGGCATGATTTAGCGACTCAACTGGGGCATTTGTTGGATTTTTAGTAGTCAATAACAGTAAAGCTGTGCCCTGCCTACCGAAAAAGCAGCCAATTATATCTAGACGAGGATCAAAGAAAGAAGGAACTAAACCATCCCCCCACCCCCACAAACCCTACCTTTTTCTTCTCTTAAAAGTTAGAAGTAAGGAGAATCTAAACCAATTAGAACACACGACACCTTTTATATAATTAAAAGCAAAAGCATAACAAACAAGAATGATAATTTAAACTACGCAACTCAACTCAAAGTCTATATTGCAAACCACGCAATAACTACAAGAGAGCAAAAATATGATTTAACTCAACAACGGTGACGGCCGTGTATTAACACAAAACCTCAATAATCAGCTCAAGAACTTGAGCGTACTGCATGAATTATAAATATATAATAAATAAATAAATAAACCAGCTTAAGTGGCTTGAGCTGATCAGATCTCAACACAAAAGCCTAAAATGTCTGCTACCCATTTGAAAATTTCTTATTCATTTTTTGGGTTCATCTAAATGGACCTCAAATACAACCCCAATAGGATATACTAAATGGTGCGTATCTCAGTAGCCTTATCACTTTATCGTTCACTTTTCCTAAGCCAATTGTAGTGTGCGAAACTTTTGGGTAAGGCTTTGTTATTGTTCAAAAGTTATAGTCGATGTCACCTGTGGCCATATATGACCAGATATAGCACTAGCAAAATTGTTGTAGAAGAACCCAAGGCAACTTTTTAAAATAATAAAATATCTGAAAATTGCATGGTGCAAACCCACAATGACATGTGGATAGAATAATTGAAAGTCGAGGGCATAAAACTAATAATATTCTGTGCAGTATATGCATGGTCTTGGGGAATCCTTATTCAAGAATTTGACAAATCAGAATATCCAGTCGTTCCTCTAATCCTTGCATAAGAATTCAATACACCGGATGGCTTTCAGCTGATGAAGTTAAATCAATTGTTCCATCTCTTCGAACGATCCTACTGGAAACTAGCAATGGGCACTGAAAGTTTTAGCAGAAGCCAACTCTACTCAAGATGTAACCACTATTTCTACAAAAAGGCTACAAGGCAGCATTTGGTCTTGCCTAATGGTTTGACAGAAGCCTTTGCCAAAAAGGTTTAAGTTCAGAAAACTAATTGTCTAATACTTAAGAAACGAATTTCCTAAAGTTGCTCTAGGATAATGCACTGGAACGAAGGAAGGGTAATTTGCCCAACTAGCTAAGCCTTAGGCTGCCCAAGAAAGCAACTCCACTAGCTTAAAAATAATACTCATAATTTGCTACCATATCCACACTACCAACAAATGGCTCATCCATACTACCAATGGCTCCACTTGCATGGTGCAACTTGGGCAGATCTGACAAAAATCTGACACTACCATGCCAAAGGCACCAATCCTGCATGAACAAAGTGCATTGCCAAGTGTCGTGTAATGTGGTGACTTATTCCTATACAAATTATATGGACCAGAAGAAGGACCATTTTCCTCACATTGGACATGTTGCCATCCAGGCCCAATTGTTGAGTCCAGTCATTTTGATTTTTTGGTTTTTGGTCACAACATGAGGAATTGGGAGATAGATCTTAGACTAATTATCACATTCATCCAATATATAAAATTAATTTCCCTACCAAAAAGAAGCATATCCAAAGAAAGAATTAACAATATTTCATCTCTGAGCACAGTTTTCTTAAAGTGAAAACACCAGTCAATTTATACTTTTACATAGCAATAAATACAGATAAGTTTGGTGTCATAATACAGTCCCACAAGTCATTAACTTATCCACTGTTTTCATGATCTTGATGCCATGAAAATTGCACATCACATCCTCATCATCACAAATGAATTCAAGACAGACCATGTCTGCTCTAAGTGGATGAGATGAAAAAGGCTACAAGAGAAAATCCATTTACTGTTGAATTTCTTTACCATTCTCCAATGATGTTGGAACTGAAACTTCTTCAGTATTCCCTTCTGCCCCAGGATCTTGAATTACTTTGACATCTTCTGACAAATCCTGCAGCTGCAGGAGCCCTATAAAGATCAGTACAATAGATCTATGTGACAATTATAAACAACAGAAAGGGTAGTTGGATTGTCTTAAACCAGTCCAAGTCAATCACTTGCCTAAAGAATGGTACATATATGTAAAAAAATAATATATAGAAAAAGAAAGGAAAAAAAAGAAGCCTCTCAAGATAGATTACCCCTAAGTTCCTTAGACTAGTGGACACATCCTCCTGTTGTTGAAGAGTGGTCCTCAATTCTTGAAATTCCTAGTTCATTTAATGAAACAATCTTTCATTCAATGAAAATAGCAGCATGAAAGACAATGAGAAATGGAAAAGGACTAATAAGCACTCTGCGACTTACTGATCTCAGCTGCTCCACTTCCACATTGAGAGATTTCTTGAGGTCTGAAAGCTCCTGCATTACAAATTGAATCACTATTATAAAATGAAAAATTCTAACCATGTAGAAATAATGAAAGTTGTTGCGGAAGAGGGAAAATACCACAAGAGAGACATTATTTATGTGGTAGCAAAAGGAAATAAATAAATAAAAGATTGGTTATACTATCATTTATATGATACTTTGTGGAATTCTTGTCTACAATAAAGTTCTCAGTTCTCTATAGAACTTGCTCCTAGTTTCTGTGCTCACTGTCAGATGTTTATAAAGGGATCACCAACATTCCTTCCTGATAAGCAGGATGTATAATGCAAGTAGGACAATGCCATTACCCAGTTTCTAGGGCTACGCATGGTATCAAAGATTAACTCAATCAACCAAAGTTTCAAGGACTTCATGTGTTTTGAGAATTCATTGCACTTACATGAACATAGAGATTTCATTTTCACCTATTTAATTGTCAAAAGGTTATTCGAACTTTCAATCTCTATGATGACCACTTTGCTTTTAACAACACCAAAAAGTTATATTAATATCATAACCAAGTATCTTGTCCAAAGAAAGTTGAAGTAATCCACCACATCTTCACACATGAACAGATTTGAATATCTTTGCCAAAAAGATGGAAAAGAATGCACAAAGAGTTGAACAGGAACAATGTTAATGCTTCACAGTTTTGACAAGGAAACAACATCATCCAGTGAAAACTGAAGAGCAAAACAAAATGTTTTAACAATTGAAGTAAATTCATCAAAAGACCAAGACGTTAAGACGGTAACCTGGTTCGCTACTAACTCCGAGGGAAGTGCTTAGAAGTCAGGTGAGGAGTCACAGGGAAGCAGGAAGCATCATTATGTAAATACATCTAAATAATGTACAACAGAATTCAAATTAATATTATTACTACAATCAATGCACTGCCATCTTTTTGTTCTTTTGCACTGTCGGTCCCAAACCTGGATCAAGGAGAAGGGCTGTGTCCAGTTGGCAGCCGGCATAAAACTTTTAGCCAAACCCATTTCAAAATGAATCCTGAATATCCATACTTTTGAGCTTATAATATGGAATGGCGGAACAGGATCTGTGTGGCTGACCCAGTTAGGATAAGGCTCTGTCAAGTTGAATGTAACAATCAATTCACCCGATATTTTTTAAACAGCAGAAACCATAATAACCAAATTAAGTATCTAATAGAAAAGAGCATTTTATATTGGAGTTAGCAAGTAGCCAAAGGTTACTTGGATCATCAACATTTTAGGTAGAGGTAAACAGGATGTATACCTAGCCAAAGCTTTTCTGCAGTTATGAACGAAGTATTGAGTTAGGTGGAAGCCCCAAAGGAAAATTGGCCTTTAACAATACCTTGGCTTACCGTTAGGTGGAAGCCTCAAATCCTATGATTTCTGGAAACTGGTCATTGAAAAAATGACTAAGAGATTGAGTGCATGAAAAAAAAATTACATATCCTTGGGGGGCAGAATAGCACTTATTAGATCTACCTTGTCTAATCTACCAACATACTACCAATCAATCTTTAAAGCACCAAGTAGAGTCATCAAAGATATTGAGAAAATACAAAGGGACTTTCTGTGGGAACTGAGAGATTCTCGGAAAGATCACCTTATTAAGTGCGAGACTGTATGTAGACCGATTGAGATCGGGGGTGGGGTCTTGGTATTGGTATCTCAGGTTTCGAAATGATTCACTCCTTGCGAAATGGTTATGGAGGTTCCCTAGAGAATCTGGTAGCCTTTGGCAGTCAGTTATTTCAACTAAATATAGTCTACTTCCCAACAAATGGGATTCCATTTCGGGTGCTATTATCTTGTCCCTGGAAGAGTATTAGCAAGATGTATTTGAGTTTCATCCCTCACATCAGATATAATCCGGGCAATGGGGCAAAAACAAGGTTTTGGGAGGATGTTTGGTGGGGAGATACTCCATTATCCCAGAAATTCAATCGCATTTACTCCATATCAACTAAGAAAGGTTCCCCAATCTCCTGTTTCCATTCGGCATCTTCCCCTTCTTTAAACCATGCTTGGGACTTAGGTCTTCGCAGAGGTTTGAGAGATTCCGAGGTTGAGGAAGCCTCAACTTTAGCACAATTCTTGTCAGGCATCTTCATTAACCCTTTGGATCAAAACTCATGTTTTTGGTCTCTCTGTCTCCTAGTGGAAATTACAAACCCTTTGTTTTTCGTAATTTCCTCATCTCCCAATCTATATGCCCCCAAACTCTTCCGGTCTTTCCTGCTAAGGTGGTGTGGAAACCTTCAGGTCCACCTCGATATAAAGCACTCTACTGGGAAGTTGCCCATAAAAGTGTGAATACATGCGACATGCTCCAATGTAGGCGGAAAGTTTGGTGTCTCTTGCCCCATGTATGTCATCTTTACCTTAGGGAGAAAGAATCGGCCAACCATGTTTTTATACATTGTCTCATCACCTTTGAGATATGAAGCAATTTCCTTAACATTTTTTGTGTGTCTATAGTTTTCCCATAGGAAATTGTGGATTTCTTTTGTTAAGGGTATTTTGCTCCGTTGGCAAGAAAAGGAATACTTCCCAGTTGATTGAAATCATTTCCACCTGAATTGCTTTTTGGTCCTCGGAGCAAATTTTTTTCCAAGGCATCACGGTGGATAGCCTCATCAAGGAGCTACCAATCATGATTCACACAGCCCCCCACAACCCAGCAACCATTCATCTATGGTCTCCCCCCTCGTATAGGTGCTTAAAACTAAATTTTGATGGTTGTTCCATGGGGAATCCGGGGCCTTTTGGATTTGGTAGTATAATCTCAGATTCCTTAGGAGCTTGTCTTTTAGCATACTCGGGACCTATCGGAAAGGGTGATGCCATCCTATCAAAAACTATGACTATGCTGGTGGGTCTCTGCCTGCTTCAAGCAAGGGGGAATACCAGTCACATCACTGTAGAAGGGGATTCAACAAGTGTGATCAGTTGGATGAAACACGCAAAACAAGGACCCTGGAGGATTGTTCCTCTTCTCAAAGAAACGGTCTTTCTGGCATCCTCCATGAACATCTCGTTCATATGGATTCCAAGAGAGGCCAACTTGGTGGCTAACGCCCTTGCAAAAGGGGTGGGGGGTTGGTAGGGAGTCTACCATTACACGAAATCCATCAGATTTAACTTCTTGATGTAGTTGTTTTTGTTGTTTCTTTGGTTTTCATGCTTATTGTCTTCTCTTCCTTCTCATTGTGTTTCTTTC
This sequence comes from Platanus orientalis, assembly GCA_025762735.1. Classification (NCBI taxonomy): domain Eukaryota; kingdom Viridiplantae; phylum Streptophyta; class Magnoliopsida; order Proteales; family Platanaceae; genus Platanus; species Platanus orientalis. Next base: position 4,293 of record JAOXJP010187282.1, on the reverse strand, counting down.
TCGTAACTGATCCTATTTCTCTTCTATAAAGCTCACCTTGTTATTCAGCAATATATATATATTGCATTCTTTTATCTATTGTATAAAAGACTTCTCTAATAAGCTTCTATTACTTTATGTTTAATTCAATTTTTGAAATACCATCTATAAACAGTTGATGCAAAAGTCAAACCAAAATCGATGTCAGCCAGAAGCACAAGCCATCCTCTGTTCCAGTCTTGCCGAATCAGCACTAGAGGAGATAGCAGCTGGAGTTGCTTCCAAGAAGACCCTACCCCCCGACTCCTCTCTCCTCACAACTCCAAAGACACTTTAATGTCAACAACACCCATTGTTAAATCATATCCAAGGAATATGAAGTCATCTAGCCACCATTTCTGCATGGTCTGTCTCAATCCCACTCTTATCATTCACGCATTCTGACTTCATATCCTACATGCAAGATTACCCCCCAACATTTTCCTTTCTAGAATGTAGACATCTCCAGGAGACAAGATTATCAATTAGTTGCAATCACATCACCTTCTTACACTGAAAAACTCATAAATTTCCATGTAGACTCAGGTTATCTCAATGTGCAAACCATCCCACGTTCATAGAACCAGAAGAACTTATTACACTACCCCTAAAGTTTGACACTAGAAAGATTGCAACAACCTGAGTAATTGAATTGGCTCAACTTTTGTTTTCATCAAAAAAAAAAAAAAAAAAATTTGATGAATACAATTTTTTATTAGAAGATGGAAATCTATACAAGAGGGGAAGGACAAAGAGAGAAGAGGGAGGAAAACGGGGATGAGAGATCCCCAAAGAGATACCCTTACAACCTTAGCCCCCAATTGAGACAGTCTGATTCTTTATGAAAGCCCAATCTGCAAAACCATCATAGCCCTAGCCCTAACATCATTTGGCCCAATAGATAATCCTCCCTGTTACCCTCTTGTAAACTTGATAGGCTGGTTCGGTGTGTCCTTCAAAGACCCTGTTGTTTCATTCAATCCACACTGACCAACACACAGCAGCAGGAACAAGACACCAAATCTTCTTTCCAAAATCATTTAGGGCCTTAGTATGCCAACCCTCAAGCAACATAGCCACATTCTCTGGAGCTATAAAACAAATGCCAAAATCTCTCGAATCCCACACAAAATTTCCTAGGTGTAAGGACAATGAATAAGGATATGAGATGCCAATTCCCCACTGTTGTAACAAAATAGGCATACGCTCAAAAGATTAAAACCATGCTTACATAACCTGTCCGTCATTGAAAGTCTCTCTTGAGATGCTGTCCATAAGAAAAAATTTATCTTCGTGGGCAGCACCTTGTACCACACCTCCTTCCAATGGCCTTGAATCATCGGAGAATTATCAATATACTCAAAACAGTTCTTGATGGTGAACTGGCCCCCATTACCATATCTCCATTTACGGCTGTCCACTTGGTTTGAGTTGATGTGACACTCCTTTAACCTCTATAGCAGCTGCACCATCTATGGAATCTCCCAATCAAATGCACCCCATCTAAGCTTTGGTTGCCACACTGTCCCTTCCCCATTCAACATCACATATGAAGCTATACGCACTTTTGAGTCTACTGCCATGAAATACACCCCAGGATAGACCAGATTGAGGGGCCTCTCCCTACACCACACATCATCCCAAAAATGGATCATTCTCTCATTCCCCACAACATGGGCAAGACCAGCCTTAAACATAGGAAACAATTTCATGATCCCTTGCCACGGACTTCGCCCCCCTTGGGGGTGTTGGGGTCCCACCCCTCTTGAATGCCAAACTTGGTGGGCACCACCTAACGCCATAAACTCCCTTCCTCCAAACTAAACCACCACGACCATTTGCATAATAAGCCTTTTCATATTTTGGAGATTACGAAGGCCCACTCCCCCTTTCTCCTTCAGAGTGCAAACTCTATCCCAAGCAACAAGATGCAAACCCATATCCTCTTCACCTCCCCTCCATAAGAACTCCCTTTGGATTTTTTCTAGTTTCTGGTACACCGAGACTAGGATCACAATCAAAGATAGGTAGTGGATGGGAATGCTTGCCAATGCTGCCTTAATGAGCATTAATTTACCTCATTTTGATAGGATCAAGACTTCCATCCATTCAGCCTCTTGTGAGTCCTCCCAATGACCAGGTTCTAGACTTCTTTCTTTTTATATGTAGCTTCTAAGGGCAACCCAAGATACGAAGTAGGCAACTGACCCATACAGCATCCCAAATCAACTACTAGTTGGTCTAAGCTTACCACCTCCCCCACTGAGATCAAGCAGCCCTTTGTAAGGCTGAGGTTCAGACTTGACACCGCCTCAAAGCACCGCAAGACACATCTTAGCAATCTGATCTCCGTTTGTGAGTTATCACAAAAAATAATTGTGTCATCTGCACATTGGAGATGAGACACTATCACATAATCCCGGCCTACTCGAAACCCACAATCATGCCAACCTCAACTACCCTCCTTAACATTCCACCCAAAATTCCCACCACCAGCAAGAAAAGGAGAGGGGAAAGTGGGTCTTCCCGGCGTAGACCTTGCTACACCCAAAATATCCTTTCAGGGATCCGTTCACCAACACAAAAAAAGTTACCAAGCTAATGCATTTCTACATACACATTCTCCATTTCATACCGAACCCACATCTACACAATACATTTCCTAGTTTACATGGTTATATGCTTCTTCTTTTTTCTTATTTTTGATGAATAAGAATATAAAAAAATAAAATTGAATAACAAAGAATATGTATTAATAAAGAGAAAAAAGAAACAACAGACCATGTAGCCTCACAGCCACAAATACAGCCAAAAGAAAACTACATTAAGCACTCCAACAAACAATCCCCAACAAAGAGATAGTCATGTTTTTCAAGGAACAGTCATATGTTTTTCAAGGAACAGCTTACACACCACACCCGGTATGCCATCTCTAATACGAGTATCAATACATTTGTTTGCACAAAGCACCCCATCCATCATGGTTCTTCCTTTCAGAAACACTTCTTGCTCCTTGGAGACCACCCCAGGTAGCACCACTATAAGGCACAAAGCTAGGAAATTATCTTCCCACTAGACTCGCTAGCCCAAAATCCATAAGTTGCTCGGCTCCTTTCTTTTTCGGGATCAAGAAAATATATGTTGCATTGCTTACTTTGTCAAGAAAATATTTGTCATACATCTTTTGTAACAAGCCTCAAGTCCTCTCGCAAACCTCCTAACACGACTTAGAGAACGACAATGGAAAACCATTAGGCATAGAGGCCTTATAACCCTCTATAGTCCATACCACCTTTTTAACCTCCTCTATGAAAGACCTCTCTAACCATGCAGCTTGGCTTTCCTCAATACACGAAATATGCATCCCATCCACCCTATGTCTGCTCAGCCTGTGTTCTGTGTACAAGTTTGTAAAGTAGTCTTCAAAATGTGCCATAATTTCCTCCTCCCATTCCACTAATGTCCTCCTACCCTGAGGTGATTAAGCCTATTAATTGCTCTTTGACAGGATGTCATTCTATGAAAGAAGTTTATATTGTTTTCACCCTCTTTAAGCCATTGAACCCTTGATTTCTGATGCCATATAACTTCATAGCTACCACCCTCTCAAAGATCTACCACAACTCATCCCTAGCTACCCTTTCCTCTTCCTGCAAACCCTCTTCATCTTCCTTGTTATCCCTGTTTACATGAAAAATAACAATAAATCACACATGCATAATTCACTCACAGAAATGAGCTTTTGTTATGTGGTAGAGACTAGGGATGTGCATGGATCGGGCCAAGGTAAGCCCAGGCTTAGCCCGCTATAGCAATTTCGAGCTCGGGCTTGAATATTTTTAGCAACTTTAGGCCTAAGTCCAACCCTAGTTATTTTATTGGGCTTCGGGCCAAACTCGGACCGGCTCACAACCCATAAATTTTTCCAAAAATACTATCTTCGATATGATTGAAATCATGACCTCCTCTATTATAAACTATCTAATCAATTAACCTATTGATGTAAGCTTGTTAGTTTCATATATATATATATATATATATATATATATATATATGTGTGTGTGTGTGTGTGTGTGTGTGTGTGTGTTTTTGAATTTGATGTCTCCTTTTCAACACCTATTTTTCATCTCAACTCTTTTTTAGATGTTTTAACCCACAACACAACCCGTGTCAGCTTATAATTCACCATATACACTAGAGACACTTTTTCAACATAGAACATTTTCTTCACACACATATATACATACATGTATATATACATATATACTTGTTTAT
>JAOXJP010187261.1:0-12330 GCA_025762735.1 Platanus orientalis | reverse complement strand
CCCAAAACAAGACATGTCTGTTTATAATTCACCATATACACTACAGAAGCATTTTTATCACAGAACATTTGCTTCGTATTCAAATACTAACCATACATTCTCATTGAACGGAGGTAAAACCTTAATCTTAGTATCCATTCAATATGCAGTGGAAATAATAAAGGAATAGCATTCAATAACCATGATGCTGCGGAATTAATTAAACTAACCATCACATCACTATCAAGTCTCTAATCATCATTCATCACCATAACAAGTCTCAGTCCTCCATTCAAACCAGAGACTAAAATAACCTCTTACCATTCATACCATAACCCATACAACTAAACTACTCATGGTTTAACATAATCCAAATAAATCCAACTACTAAAGTGGCATAATTCAGCGTAAATATTACAATCACTATAAATCCAAGTGGCTAAACAAAACGAATCAATTGTCTTTACCAAGCCTTCTTTCAACAACCATGCACCTCCAAGTGCCACGATCCTCTATGCCTCATAAGTAGCCATACAAAACATACAATAAAATAGGCCAAGCTGAGTACGACTATATGAATATGTCAAAATAAAGTCCTGGGTACATTGATCGATCATGCCCTTTTTCATGAACAATCACGAGTCCTCCATGATCGATCAGACAGTAACCTAATTTTTGGTCTATGGAATATGGGCATTGTCAGATTGATCATGCCTAATTCATGATCAATTATATTCTCCCATGCTTGATCAGGCAGTGTCTAGTTTTCTAAATGAGTAATATTGGACATTGCCTAATCATGTTGAAATATTTTAAATATATTAACTCTAAGCTCTCCTACAACCATAGACGGTTAATGGCTTTATTTAAGATGGTATCCAAGCAGGCTTTAGGTCACTAGTTCAAATCTCCCCGTGGACGCAATCATTCTCCCAGGCTCTTTGTGCACATGTATGCATGTTCTATGGACTCACACCTAACTCCCAACATTCAATGTCCAGGAGTGTCCCTCCTGAGGGGGAGTATTGAAATATATTAAGTATATTAACTATAACCCCTCCTACAACCTTACGGGTTGATTGATAATGCTTCCTTCATGGTCAATCATGACAGAAAATTTTAGATTCTTACTCTGTTTTTCACACTCCATGTCAACCCTCTTGACTCCATTCTCATCCTTACTTTCTATAATTACTCTCATAGCATAATTAGGTCCTAAGAGAACTGAAATTAGTCCTCTTGCTTCCATTCACATGGGCTATCAAGCAACTAAGACCATTTTTTATGTTTATGAAATTACCAAAAACAGATGCGGGGTGTTACACAAACACCCTATTGTTCCATCTCTCCACACTGCAAAAGGGATAACGCTCCAAATCTTCATCCCTTTCACATTGAACGCTAAGTTCTCCAGCTTCCTAACAACCCAACCACATTAGAAGGCGTCACCCAATGCATTTGGAAATCAATCAGCATAGCATTCTAAACATTCGCCACAAACGAGCAATGGATCAAAGTATGGGATACCGATTTCTCATCCCTATAGCATAGCAAGCATATATTGTTGATTATGGAGACAACAACTGGCCTAAAAGTGAATTGGGGCAAATACATGTTAAGCCAGGTGGAAAGCATTTCCAATGTTGGAGGTCTTGTAGATGTTTTAGATTGTGATGTGATGTCTTTGCCGATTTCCTATTTAGGCCTTCCTCTTGGGGCGAAATCTTTTTCTATGGCTATTTGGAATCCACTTATTGAGAGAATGAACAGAAAAATCTCAGGGTGGAAAGGTCGGTATCTATCAAAAGGAAGGAAATTGGTGTTGATTTGAAGTGCTCTTGCCAATGTGCCTATATATTTCTTATATATATTTTAGGCTCCTAAAATGGTTATAAATCAGTTGGAGAGGCTTATGAGAGATTTTCTGTCGGGGTCTTACGCGGAGAGGAGGAAGATCCATTGGGTAGAATGGCAACCAGTCTGTAGACTTGTGGAGCAAGGAGGTCTAGGTGTTCATCCGTTGTAGATTATCAATAGAGCAATGCTCAGTAAATGGTTGTGGAGGTTTGGAGTGGAGAAGAATGCCATTTAGAGGAAGCTAGTGGAAGCCAAATATGGAGAGGATTTGAATGGGTGGGCCAGCAATCACCCAGAAGGGGCAAGAGGGTATGGAGTTTGGAAGAATATTTCTATGGGAAAAGAAAATTTTGTTTTCCGGTTTGTCTAGTTTAAGATCAACAATGGTGAGAGGGTTCGGTTTTGGCTCGATCCTTGGTGTGATAGAGGCCTTTGGCTATGCTTTTTCCATCTTGTTTCAACTTGGCGATAAACAAAGGGCGGTCGATGAAAGATCATATAATTAGATCCAGGGTATTTTGTTTTTGAAATATTCAGCCAAGATGTCTAAATGATTGAAACATTGAGGAGATGGGTCAATTATTAGAGATGTTGGATAAGTATTGTCTTAGGGACGGTACCATGTCTGATAAGATGCTTTGGTGTTTAGACGAAGCAAAGGGCTTCTTTGTTAAATCTATGTGCGAAGTGTTTGGTTCTTCTATCCAAACTCCTTTTGGTGGGAAGTGTGTCTGGAATCCGCATATTCAGATCAAAGCTTCTTTCTTCATGTGGAAGCGATGGTGGAACAGGATTTCAATGATTAACAATCTGATTAGAAGGGGAATGGTGCTCCCTAATTGGTGTTGTCTGTGTAAGGAATATGCGGAATCCTCAGGTTATACTCTCATGCATTGCACTAGGACCTCTACTCTTTGGAACCATTTTATAGACAAATTCGGGGTTAAGTGGGTGCAGTCTATGACAGTCAAGGACCTTCTTTTGTGCTGGCCAAAACAAGGTCTAGTTTCACGGAGGAGCATTTGCAGGGAGATGTGGTTGATGGTGCCGGTAGCGATATGTGGGGCAATTTGGGAGGAGCGCAATAGGAGAACATTCAGAATGTTGTTAGAGAGTCTCATAAAATCCTTGACGACATTCTTGCTAGAATTTATGGTTGGCTTTTTCTAGCACAATCGAGGGCAGCCCCTCCATTCAAAATTTGAAAGTTCGACTGGGATTCTATCCTACTATAGACACTTGGGCCTGTTGTAAGATCAGTAGTTGTATTGTTACTTAGAGCATTTCTCATACTATTTGGTTTTCCTTTGCTTTCTTGATAAAATTACCTTACTTTCTTCAAAAAGAAAAGCAAACATATATTGGTAAGGTACATCTCTTTTGGGGATTAGGATATCCATGGTGGAAATCTTCCATAATTGGGTTGTCCAAATAAAGAACTGCACCTTTAAGGAATTAGAGGATTCCAAATTTGCTTCCATGGAATACCGAGATCCTGAGAGGACTCCATGAGGCCATAGCAAGACTTCATAGAAAAGTTGCCTCCTAAATTGAACAGCCAAATTCTCCTCCTGATTAATATGCACCTCGACCCTCATTAACCTCCATAAGGTTGCAAATATAAGGGAATTACCAATCATAAGCAACTCTCCTAAGAATTAGCATCCAATCCACTCGGCTAGATCTCACCTCCATATAATTAGCAACCATAGCTAAAAGATTTTCAGCCAACAAATAGATATCTGGAAAGGTTTCCTTTAAAAATCTGTCCCCACACCACATATCTCCCAAAACGCAATCCGGTCCCCTTTCCCCACCATATATCCTATTCCTTTCTTGAAGTATTCCAAGTGCCGAATGATTCCTTTCCAAAGGCTTCTCCCATATAGCCCACAAACATCATTAGGTTTCCACACGTCTCAAATCCCATACTTCTCAATTAGCACCATCTTCCAAAGCCAATCTCCATCCCATCCTAGCCTTCACATCCACTTGCAAAGTAGAGCAATATTCATGTTCCTTACTTTAAGCAACCCCATTCCACCTTTAGCCTTTGGAGAGCAAACTATGTCCCAAGCCACAAGATGCATTCTAGAAGACTCCTCACACCCCTTCCACAGAAGTTCCCGTTGAAGCTTCTTAATTTTGTAAGCAATCTATTTAGGAAATTCAGCAAAGACATAGTAAATTGGAATGTTGGCCATAGCAGCCTTACTAAGACTAACAGAGTCATCCACCCCCCCCCCTTTAGAAACGTAATTAGTTTTCCATATAGATAGCCTTTTATGAATCCTCTCAATCACCGAGTTCCACACCTATGCCCTTTTATAGGGAGCACCCAAAGGACGACCAAGGTACTTAATGGAAAGCTTTTCAATCTTACAGCCCAAATCTGCAACCAACATTGTCCATATTAGGGACCTCCTTTACTTCAATTAGAGCACTTTATCCAAAATTCACATTTAACTCACTTACAGCTTGAAAGCAACTAAGAATACATCGTAAATATCTGATTTTCCTTTGGGAGTGATCGCATAGGATCAGAGTATCATCTACAAACTAAAGATGTGAGACTACAACACTACCTAACCCTTCTTGAAAATATTCAACATTCCAACCTTGACAGCTTTATGAAGCGTACCTTCCAACACCTCAACCACCAAAAGAAATAACAAGGGAAAGATAGTGTCCCCTTGCCTAAGCCAACGAGAGCAACCGAAGTACCCAATAGGAACCCCATTAACCAAAACTAAGAAAGAAGCTAGACTAACACATTTCTTAATCGAATTTCTCCATTTCACCCCAAAGCCAACCTCCGAAGGACATCTAGAAAGAAGCCCTAACTCATATGATCATAAGCTTTCTCCATATTAACCTTGCAAATAACCCCTGAAATGTCACTCCTGATTCTCAAATCAATAAATTCATTAGCGCAAAAGATCCCATCCAAAATTGATCTTCCTTTGAGGAAGGCTCCTTAAGTATGAGAAATCACCATGGTAAGAACCATCTTAAGCCTGGAAGCAAGGCAATTTGATATGATTTTATAAGTGCAGCCCAAAGACTAACCGGCTGAAAGTCACCCACCTCCTCTGCTCCCTCTCTTTTAGGAATGAGAAAGATGTAAGTGGCATTACTCCCTTCATCAAGATATTACTTGTGAAAAAAAAAAAAAAAAACTCCACTACCCTCATTAGATCCTCTTTCACCACCTCCCAACAAAATTTATAGAATGATATAGTGAACCCATCCGGCCTTGGGGCTTTATCACCCTTCATCTCCCACACAACAAACTTCATCTCCTCCTTAGAGAATGGTCTTTCTACCCAAGCAGCACTACTGTTTGAAATATGACAAAGAATAAGCCCATCAATCATCTGTCTCCTACTACATGGTCTTGCAAAAAAAAAGAAGATGCATATAAAAGCCTTCCAACTTTGTCTGGGTCTCCACTTCTTTAGTTGAGTAAGCATCCCCACTTTAAGACGATGAATTGCATTGACTCCCTTTTAACAACTAGCCATTTTATGAAAGAACTTAGTATTATCATCCCCTTCTTTTAGCCGTTGCACCTGAGATTTTTGTCTCCACATGATCTCTGCCATCACCACCACCCGTGCATACTTATCCTAAGCAGCATCCTAAAGACCCTTTCATTTTCTAATAAACCATCTTGCGCTTCCTTTTCATCTCATTTCATTATGCAATCCAAAGCCTTTGCTTTTCTTTCCTCAACATTTCCAAAGGCTTCCTTATTCCACACTCCCACCTTGTCTCAAATAAACTTTAGCTTCCACTTGAATTTTTGCCCTCAATGGCTTAAAAACAGAGCAAGACTCTCACTAGCCTTTCACGGTCTCCACAAATCCAGGTTGCTTCAGCCACATCAGCAAGAAACAGAATGGCCTCAGCCCTAAAGAGAATTCTCCACCTCTGAGGAATATCGGAAGGTGATCAAACACCAGCCTAGGGAGAACCAAGGCCATAACTAGCGAGAAGAGGTCTTCCCAATCAGTGGAGATCAAACACCAGTTTACTCTTCCTGGATCAGCTTGGAGATTAGACCACATAAAATGAGGGCATGCCTAGTGTTCATCTCCACCCTCTATGGCATTCCCCACATATGAACTTCATTAAAATCACCCCCGACACACCAAGGTATGCTTCGATGATGGCAAATCCTTTCCAATTCATCCAAAAAATATCCATCAACAAACCAGAGTTGGTGAGCCCATACAACCCAAAGATAATCCAACACCACGTATCACCTCGGAATTGAGCAATGACCAAAATCGAAAGGCTCTAACCTCGCTGTCAACATATTCCATCCTGTTTTTATCCCAAACAATAAGAATTCCCCCCACCCTCCCTAATGCTAGAAGTGAACTCCAACCAATATCGCGACAACAACTAATTACCTTAACAACCAAAGGAAGCACAATCTCCAACTTAGTTTCTTTTAGTAAAATCACATCAGCCTATGGGAATTACATAAGTCCCTCACCATCCTCCTCTTCTCTTTATTGCTCAAACCACGAACATTCCACAAAATAATACCTATCTTCATTTATAAACACCTCTTAACGCTCGTGTCTTCCTTTCAAACCATCTTTCCATAGAAGTTTCCCATTTCTCATAAGAGATTTCATACCTTGGGTTTTTTTTAAGTTCCCTTGGAATTTCACCCCCACCCAATTTATCTTATTTATGGCTCCCTAAAGCCCTATTCTGTTGTTTTGCCAAAGATGAGAAGAAAGCCCAAGATTCCTCTTCCATTCCTTCAAAGGACATACCCATCTCACTTCATTGATTTCCTCTAGGACCCATGTGGATACTTCAGCGACCGGAGTCGTCTCTTCATCCACAGTGGACAGAGCCCAGCATTCAGTTTCCACATATCCCACTTTAACATTCTCTCCAATCAACCAATTGAAAGAAGAAGTTAGGTCCCCAATCTTTCCCAATGTACTTTCATTGTTGCATTTACCATGCCCTTCTCCCTGTTTATACTCAAGCCTCATCTCTCCCATACTACTAACACCCACAACTACTAAGTTCTTATCCCACTCAATGCATGTCCCCCAAGTGCCCAAGTTAGATGGCCCAACCATAGACATAGTTGGTTGTTCCAACCCAACTAACCCCCTCAGCATCACATCCGCATCAGTCCCCTCGCCCTTCCCCTATTCTTGTCAATAAATGTTTTCATTCCCATAACCCTCATCTCCTCTCCCCAAGACCCCTAGTTCCAACAAAGACCCATTAATCAGGCCTCAGCCCAAATGTCCACCTCCAAGGGGAGAGAGGTAGGAAGCATTATACATACATGGGAATTGATCGTCCGCCAGCATCTCCATCATCTTCAAGCAGCATTGCTGCCAAAGCACTTGGCATAAAGCATTGACATCCCTAAACCCAATACCCTCATTCACCCACCTCATGGAATCAACCTCCTTAACGATTTCCACAGATCGATAGGGATGACCTTCAACCCTCGTGCCCATGTCCCCTATATTAATCATCACCACATCATTTCCATCATGAGAACCACCAACTCACTTTGTGTCAGCAACAAGAGTAATCATCAGACACTCGTCCCTGTTGAACCTAGCCATCAAAGCCTCTTGGTTTCCTCCCCCTTCTATCCCTAACGAAACCTCCTGACTGCCCCATTAACTCCTCTTTGCAAGGACCAACAACTCCTAGTTCATGAATGGTGGAATCGACATATAGGTTACGAACATCCCCGTTGGCCTATGATATTCCAAAACTACCCTCGCCATTGTATATCTAGAGCTCCTCGGACCATTTTCCTCGTCTCCCATCAACTTATGTTCCTCATCCCCAAATTCCTTTAAATCCCCTAAACATTTTCCTTTTTTCTCACTTATCCCTCCTTCAATTCTATTCCGAAAGGACCTAGATGCCCCTGAAAACAAATGCTTGGTCTCCTCCACTCCTTTCCCGATCACCCTAGAAAAAGACTTCCATGCCCCTTCCATTGTCTTCAAATTTATGCCCCATGCCCCTGTGAGATAGCTGACCTTTTCAACGATTTTCCAATGGCCCCTTCGCTCTACTCGGACCTTACACCTGGACTAATCGTTGCCATCTTGACCCTCCATCAGCTCATTTGAATTTGAATTCAAACTCCCCTAATGTCCCTTGTTCCTGCCCTCCTTGCCAACTCCCTTTTGTACATTCCTGTACCAGCCAACCTGCTCGTTCACACCCCACACAAGTAATATTTCTCCCCTAATCATCAGTCCTCCGTCTCCCATCCTCAGTTGCCAGCAGCAACCCCTCCATTGGAATCGGCCCATCCGACACCAAGAGTTGAACTGCAAAGCATAAGCTATGAACCTCCACCATAATCACCCTCAAAATGCGACTCAAATCACCCCCTTTCATCAGAATCTTCAATTTTCAGAACACATCTCAATCATCCAAACCACAACGAAGCTTCACAAACCCACCACACAACTCCCCTATAGCCTTCAGTAGCCCTACAGTCCATAAGTGGATCGACAATCCTCTAATGGCCATCCATCTAGTCTCAAACAACGCCATCCAACACAGCCTATTCATTCATGATTGCCATTTTTTGAAACAGAGGATTTCTGGAGCAATAAACTTAGTTCCATCCTCCACCAGAATCTCCACCTCCTCTGACTCTATAAACATTACGGCCGAAAACTCCCCTAGAGGACACAAAGCCAGCTTCTTCCACTTTTTAAGGAACACATCCATCGGCCTTTCACACTCTTCCCATTGAATCTGCTCCCCTATCCTGATAACAATAACAACTTTCTTCCATTTGTCACTACCACAAACTTGTCTATTCCATTTCTTCCCACCACAAACAAATGCAGATATCTACCCCTCATTCTCCTTCCACACCACCACAAAAACCATGTCCTTGATTCTAACTTTATGAATGAGTCATTGCACAGCGTTGGTGTTGATAGCTTCTTGAAAACAATCAACCACCCACTCAACCAATGAAGCATCAACAAGCACAAAGGTAGAAAAACCAAACCTCCTCTCTGTAATTTTAACATAATCCTTCCATTGATGAGTGACATCCTCAATTTGAAGCTTTTTGCCTCAACAATTACAATCTTCCTCCTTGCTATCTTCTCCTTCATCTCTAGTGTCTAGTGCATTAGTTGGAAGTTTTGCAGTGTTGTTTCTCCATGCCATTTGATTTTAATTAATGCGTAATTTATCAAAAGAAAAAAAAAGTCAGTTGTCAACTAACTCTTAGGGGCATCAGCATCCTCATGCTTCAAGGTCAAGAGTTTTCCAGAAGACAAACAATCAGCATTCAAAATTGGTTCTGCTTCTTCTCCATTCTCCTCTGCTTCTGAAAGCCTTGTTGATGCACTAATATCATCTTCACCATTGGATATAAGTGTACATTCTTCTGAAATATGAGCATTCTCATTCCTGATTCACATACATGCAGTTAAAACTTTATAAACTCCAAAGATAATAAACCAAAACTATAAAATAACTATATTAGAGATTGCTTAAAGATTATTTCCATAAAAATACCTGTCGACCGAATTCAGGTCATTTGCTGGCTGGTTGAAACTCTGTAGGTTTTCTAATATAACAGGCACAATGTCCTGGCTGCTGGACTCAGACTTTGAGTCCTGAGATCATAAAGAAAAGAAAAAAAAACGCCTCATTAGAAGCTCTAAATAACAATGAAGCAAGGCATGGTTCAAAATTTCCATGCCTTTTGGTGGAATGAAATAAAATTTGCGGAAACAATATTTTGTCACACTTAACTTACTTTTAGGGTTGAAAAATAAAAACCAAGGGAAATATATAAATTTGCTAATTTCAATATAAAATCAATAGTCTTCACCAAAAATACTGAAATGTCAAAGATATTTTAATGCAATTCTCAACAAAAATTATATTACTCAAAGTACTTTTTGAACATCTCAGCTAAATCGATTCACTCCATGGAAAGACTGAGAAACTTAAAAGCATATTATTCCTATTGTTGGGAATTTACTTTCCTAGTGTCCTAATAAATCTCAAACCTTGAAAGAAAGGTATGAGTTTGACTTGTGAATAAGTGGACATGCTGTCAACACCTAATTTTGGCTCAAGCCCCAGAGGATCTTCTCATACTTCCTTATCGAGTGGAATCATCCTATAGAACTAACCTTTAAGCAACCCTTAAATTTTCCCTTGGGGCACTCCCAAATACTCAGAAGATTAGATGACTACCCTGCACCACCATAATTTGCCTCTTCGATCAATATTTGGGAATTTAATCGATTCTGTTAAAGATTTACAAAAGATTCCATCATGATGGATATCGAGACCCACAAAATGACAAGTCTATATGTCCATTAGAGATGGAATATCATAAGGGAAGCAAAAGCACTCTATCTATAACTGTACGGTTGAATCATGAATTGACTGTTCCGTTATATGATATCAACTGTACCATTATTCTTTGGAACAACCATGTCATGTAGTTGGCTTCGCATGAGAATGAATGTCAAAATTACCAAAATACCGTTTTAAGTTTTGATACAGGATGCATGTACATTCATGAGCAATCAGAGATCGACGGATCGTAGACAAGCACATAAAGCAATAAGAACCTATAATTAGGATTCCTACTCTCCAATCAAGTACACTTCAAGGTCAAGTAAGAGATTAAGTAATAAGTCGACTCTAAATTAAGATTAGAACCAAATAAAGAGTTAAAACAGACAAAAGAGTTAATGCAAATAGACTAACTTGTATTTAAACTATAGAAATCGGCAAACATTCAAAACAGGACCTATGAGATCGCACACAATAATATGGTTAAGTTTGAACCATACATCTCACAATGGGTGTTCAGGTATGGGTTTCTGGTTTGGATATGTGGGTAAAACAGCAATGGTTGGAAAGGGGATTTAGGCCTAAAACAGTATGTGAACAAATGGATGAGTATTGGGTTAAATTGGTGCAAAACAGGGGTCAACAGGTTCTGTTTTAAGTGTAATACAGCAGGGTAAGAAATTGGGTTGTGATGGTCCTGAAACAGATAAAAACACTAGCTGTTTGGGTTTTAGTTATAAGGCAGAACATTAGGTTAGGATAATCTTTAAAAGGGAGACAGGGCCAGCAGTCAGTAGCAATCGGGATTAAACAAGGTCTGACCAGGAAGAAAACAGCAGGGTATGATGGGGTTGTGGTAGGTTGATCAGGTACAGAACATAGGCAGATTGAGGCAGGTGAAGGTATTGGGATAGCAGGTTATGAGTGAGTATGTTGTGGCTGAAGTAGTACTGTTCAGAGACTAGCAGAACATGGATAGGCAGGGATCTATAGGCTTAGGGGCTGAGCAGTCAACAAGGTAAGGAATCAGACAGCAAACCTACTGATCAACACAGTCCACGATGGGAATTGTCTTAAGATAAGAATTCTGATAGATTTGTGATAAGTAAAATAACATTAAAAGTAGTGGTATTTCACTTGTGCCCATTCTGGCTCCCACTTATCCTACACTTCTCAAGTCATTTCACAAAGTCGGACTAGAGTCAAGCTCAACAAGGTCTTCTTTCCCTGCTGATTCTGCCAAGCCTGTTCCTTTGGTTGTAGTTTCTCTGGATGGTAGACAGGGATAGTGGGAATCTCATTAATGCATTCATACGCATCACTAATTAGATGACTAGGCATTTGGTTCCCTTAAGAGAGTCATAGTTACTCCCGTCGTTTACCCGCACTTGGTTGAATTTCTTCACTTTGACATTTAAAGCACTAGGCAAAAATCACATTGCGTGAGCATCCGCAGGGACCATCGCAATGTTTTGTTTTAATTAAACAATCGGATTCCCCTTGTCCGTACCAATTGAGTCGATTGTTCAACACCCAGGAAAGGCCCCCAAGGGAACCGTTCCCAATCCGTCCCCCGGACAGCACATGGCGACCCGCTCTCGCTGCGGGAGCAGCTCGAGCAGTCCACCAACAGCCAACGGGTTTGGGACTAGAACCCTTATGCCCAGCCCTCAGAGCCCATCCTTTTCCCAAGGTTACAGATCCATTTTCCCAAGGTTTTGTATTAGAACAGCAGCGCACAAAGGGCTTCAGATCAGCACTTCTCTTAGTAAACCAGTATAGTTAGTAGAGAATTACCTGGTGGCTAATCAAAGGATTCAGTCCAGCAGTTGCAAGGCTCTATGATTAGGATTCTTCAACAGAGATTAAGAAGCCATAAGAATACTCAAATCTAAGGCTTCCATAGGTACTATTCCCAAGAGATTTTTTTCCATACTTCAGAAAATTCAAGAATTATTCATGCTCTCACAGCCATGGTTCAAAATCTCGAATCGGCGGAATAGATCATCCATGCCCAAAACCTCGGATCGGCTGATCGTTCGGTCTAAACCAGATCCAAAGTAAAAAAAAATCTAAAAAAATTCCTAAAAATCCATAAAATTTTTATAATGCTTTTCATGAAAAGTTTGACTGAAAAAA
>JAOXJP010187250.1:0-12331 GCA_025762735.1 Platanus orientalis | reverse complement strand
GGTAAAAACAGTCCAAACAGACAAGATGCGGACAACGTCATGGGTGGACACATCAGTGCCGGAAAAGTGATTTACACTTTTTGGGGGCACTTTTTATTTTTTTGCACTGATGTGTCCACCACCCCTGACGCCTTCCTCACCTTCTTCGTTCTTGCCTTTTTCGTACCAAATCTTGAGGGCCGAACAAGGGGTGTATAGGGTTAAAACCCTAAAAAAAAAAGGAGTTCAAGAAAAAATAGGTACCCAAAAAGAAGCAGCAAAATAAAATAAAATAAAAAAACGTGTCAGCCTGTGGTGTGGGGACAAACAAATTTGGGTGTAGGAGATGCTTTTCCCATCAACATTGCGATTTTAAGCCTCTATAGAACCATTAAAGGTGCTGGTTTCAGTCAAATCAGGTCAGACTGTCTGGTCCGGTCCGGTTTTCAAACTATATTCCAATCAGCATTGCAAATTTCTTCTTTCCGTTTTATCCCTTGGTTGAAATTAGGGCTCTCAATCAGTGGAGCTGAGCATCCATGCTTTGCCTAGCTTAGTTCAAACTCATCACAAAAGAATAAGACTCAGACTCAGCTCAAGCTTGCCGTGAGCCTGAGGTGCAAAGCTCAGGGTCAACTAGTAAAGTTTGACACAAGGTCAGCTCAGACTTACCAAACTCAACTTTACTGTTTCTGGTCTAAATCTTATTTACTGTTTCTGGTCTAAATCTTAAAGCCCTATTAGCCCATGAGTTAAACCTGCTCTTAAGGGCTAAAAATATAACTGGTCAAAACAGGCCCACAGCCCATAAATAGAAGTCCCCTTATTTGGGATGACTGCGGCATCATCTTTTTATAAGGAAGGCTAGGGGCTAAATCCCTTTGGATGAATTTTTTATGTTGGTGTGGTTGCTTGCTTCTCCCGTCTTGTACGGGTTCATGGTTCCACTTTATATGAGCCACTGTCAAGTGGTGGGCTCCAGTGGTCAGATTCTTTTTTGAAAGTATTATATAATCTATATATACTAAAATAATAGGTTGGTGACATTGATAGTCCCTATGATTTTTATTCAGTTTTTTTGTTATATTTTAGGAGAGTGCCACATGGACACTGCAGTTTCCCCTTTCATTTTTCTTTTTTTCTTTCTCACTTTAAATTCTATCTCTTCACATCTCCACCTCTTCCTAATTTCTCTCCTCTCTCTTCTCTTGAATCCTACATTTATTACCACTCTTAATTCTCTTCCTACTTTCTCTTCCATCTCTCCCTTATGTTTTAACTTATACATCAAGTAAAAAAAGGAACAAATTTCTAATCAATGTCTTTCTAATCATATATCTCATTTTTTTTCTTTAAATAACTTTTATCCTTTTCTCACTATTTATTTAAATAATTTTTTTTTATTTTTCTAATTTTATCTAACTATTGTCTACTGAACCAAAAATGAAATTAAAACCTATACATATTTATCCAAAAGTCTCGAGGCCTTGAACTGGGCCGAAGTTAACATGAGTATGACCCAAGCTAAAGTTTGGGTTTTATATTAAATGCAAATTTGTTTAAGTTTTTATTTTATATTATTTATTTTTGGTACCTATTGGTCACTCACCCATGTTTGCTTGGGTTCATTTGCTAGTTGTAAAAAGACCATTAACGACCAAGTGCCACGCTTCGTGTAAGAACTATAGGCAATGAGCCCTCACTTTAGGCAATGAGCCCTCACCAGCTCATAAAATGTATATTCTTTATACAAGTGTAGAAAGTTCTAAAGAATTCTAGAACATGAGAGAAGATTATAAAAGGTTCTAGAGTAGTCTAGTGGCTTACGGAGAATTTGAGAATAGTCTAAAGGTTTCTAGAAAGTTCTAGGAAAGTGTGATGGTTGTAGAGAACTCTATGGAAGGTTCTAGAGTTTTCCATTTGAGAAGATGAGACGATTGTTCTAGAGAGCCTAAAATGCTTTTAAACCATGGATGAGTGATACATGTAAACATCTTAGGTCACTAAGAGGGGCCATTAGAATCTATATAAGGGGGTGACCCCCTCATTTGGAAAACAATATCAAGAACTTTCACTTTGTACACACAATTCTTGAGTTAAGAGCAATAAAATTATTCTTCAATTTCTTAAGTAATCTTAGTCCACTTGACCTTTCAAGTGTGTTGGGTAAAGGTTGATTAATCTATAAAGTTGAGAGTAGTTGAGTGCCACATGGCTTAGGCCTTGGTGGAAGCTAAGTTGTCCAAAATGGATTTCCTCTTGTGATTTAGCGTCCCACACGATTCTTGCGTGTAGCACTAGGTGACATGTGCACAACAAATAAAAAAAAAAAAAAAAAAGGAATTTAAACTAAACTCTAGCAAGGGTGTGACTAAATAAACATCACAACTATCAATGTAACGAAATAGAGAGAGAGAAAGAGAGGTGAGCAATGGGAGCTTCAAAAGTCTACAAAGATCCCCAAAATCAACATCACAAAACTATTCATTACTGGATAATTTGTCCACACCGTAGCAGGAACTTTGGTGTTCAAGGCTTCAAGCATAAACATTATAGAATCCATCTTATTGAACCATAAGAGAAAACATAATAAGAGAGAAAAAAAAATTTTAATAAAGGATTTGAAACCATACTCAAAGGTAGAGAGATGAAGCACTTACCAGAGTCGACGACATAGGGACTTTTCAAAAGACAAAACCCTAATTTATGGACTTTTTGAAATTAGGGGATGAGGATTACCAATCTGGTAATCGATTAGGGAGCCAATTTTTTACACTTTTGGTTGGCCTATTAATGGCCCCTCTCTTAGGCTTTTGCCTTAGGTTTTTTGAGATGTTTTCATGTATGATATGATATGTATTTTGGTCCACTCACATTCAAAACCTTCCAAGATTCATGCATTAATTATACCTTTAAAACTTTGGGATTCTTGAAGCATTTTTCATTATTTGGGCTTCAAGTTTTTGATCCCCTTGGACATCTTTATCTGTAGTCTTCTTCTTGACATGACATAGACACTTACAAAACATATATAGATTACATGGGAGTTTTAACTATAGGATTGACAAGCATACTACATATAGCTTAACAAAGATTATAGACAAAATGAAAGAGAATGACTTACTTGAAAAATAAATATTTTTTTAACAAAAAAAAAATAAAAAAATAAATATATATATATGGTTGGAATTCAGAAAAATGTCCAAAAGAGGGGCTGTGTTTTTTATGTTTGCCAAAACTATAAATTTAGAAAACAAAGGAAAGTATGAATAACTGAAATGCCCAAATCAAGTTCATGAGCTTGTTCATCGATAGAGAATTTGTTGATGTTGTTTCAAGTTCATCTATAGTTTCCTCCTTTTTAAATGGATTTTTATTCATTTTTTCTTCCAGTTTTATTTGCCAAAGAATATGTTGTTGGATCTCATTTCAATATTTCTCTATATTTTTCTGTTTTTGTTTACTGCATTAAAAAAAAAAAAAAAATTCCGAAATATATCAGCGAGATGGTACTTGATAGAGCCTTGAATCGTTTCTTTGAATTCCAAAATAGAGTTTTCTGGCTATGCATTGTGCAAGACATTGGGTCACATGAGCAAATTTGTTTTGAGTCTGTCACGCAAGGCTCATGTTATGTGTCTTTGTGTGTTGGCTGTTAACGCTGTTGAGTAGGTTTCTTATCAGTCCACGTCTGGTCAACAAGTAGTATTGTAATTATCTGAATTTAGTAGATAAGGAGTTTGACATGTCTTTCTAACAAAATTTTTCACGTAATTGGTTTAAGGTATTTAATGAGTCTTTTTAGGAGTTGTTTATGGTATAGAGCCATATGATCGTATCATGGTAGATGGTACTTGAATCTCTCAATTACTTAAAGATGTGAATCACCTTAAAGAGACTCTGGAGGTACATCAAAGAATCCTTGACGAGATTGTTCAACAATTGAGTATGCTAGCTTCTAGCTATGATGCTCTTACCTGTAACCAGTCAACAAACAACATGATAATCCTTGAGACTGAAATTGTGGGAATTTATACTCGAGCAATCCGTTTAGACTTTCCTAAGTTTGACAGGAATGTTCCAATATTGTGGCTTTGTCAAGTTCAACATCTATTATTTACCATCAAACCCCTTCCCAACATCGGTTGACGATCGCATCATTTCACATTGAGGATGAAGTGTTACCATGGTATCAGTGGATGTAAAACTCTAAAGCCTGGACAAGATGGAACATTTTTGCAAAGGTTCTTGAGATTGGTTTCAGATTGACCACATACGATGATCTGGTTGAGACCCTCACCAGTCTCTGTCAATCGACTTCGGTGGAGGAGTATCAATCTTATTTGAAGTACTTCCTAATTGAACGGAGAGACTGATAAAACCATTCATGATTAGTTGCATTTTAGTGGTCTCAACGATGACATTTGATTTAGCATTAAGATGTTCAAGCCAACAACCTTGTCAGGATCATCTGGATTAGCTTGTTTACAAGAGGAGAAACTTGTTATCCTGTTTATTAAAGCTTCAACGGAATCTAAGCCTAATCTTCTGCCAATTATATGACTTACAATAGATGAAGCTCAAAAGAAACTGCACGTGGGTTATCCTATCACTATGACTAAAAGTTTCATATAGGTCATAGATGCAACGGACAAAAGCTCTTTTAAATTGAATGATTGGATTATCTTTTATTTTTTTGTAGTAGTGATGTTCTGATGTTGGCGTGTACTTTCTTTATTTTGTTGTTATATTAGTACCTATAATATTTCTCTATCTCTGTCTCTTCTCAATAAAGATTTCATCATTTATAAGAAAAAAAGCATATGATACCATTTATTCATACTTAGGGCTGAGCAAAGGGTTGTGCCAGCTGGAACCCGGCTTGGCCCAACCTGCAAATTGGCCCAAAAAGCCCGGTATAAGGCCAGGCCTGTTAGGGGCCCAACCCAAGATAAATCCAAATATTTATTTCGGGACTTAGGCTTTCCTTAGCCCGCCATATATACATGGACAAGGAAAACACAAGAAGTTGGGAATCATATTATGTATTATTTGAAGTTTTGATTGATTTATTTTTTATCATTCGAATAATTACACTTAAGAAAAATTGGATATGTATTAAAGGGACAACTAAGTGTCTTATTTATTGCATCATAGCTCTTTATGCGCTAACTATTACTTAAGGAAACGAATTTAGATTAGCAATTCGATCACCACCTCCGTGGGAAGTTGGGAATGCAATCTTGCAAATACAAAACTAAACTTAAACATGAACGGACTCTAGACCGATCCAAAGCCCAATAAAAATAATTAGGGTTTGGCTCAAGCCTAAGATAACCAAAACTTTTCAGAACCAGCCAGGCCTGCTCCTATAATATACTATAGTAGGCTGAACCCCAAGCCTACCATGGCTCGGCCCATGCACACCCTGATTCGTATTTGGAGGATTGGCTTCGAAGCCTTTTTTTTTTCATTTAAATTATCTTTGCATGTAGGGATGAAAGTATCCAATTATTATTCAAATCCGGTTCATTTTCATATTCGTTTAAAGCAAATACGGATATACATGTATCCATTTTGATTAAATATCCATTCGTTAAAAAAATATCCGATTTTAAATGAACCAAATACAGGTATATATATCCGTTCGATTAAATATATATATAAAATACCTAATGATTGATTTAAATTAATTGTCATGTTATATAATATTGTAAGTTATTTTACTTTTTAAATACTATTGTAGGACATGTTGCATCACTTTTAACATTAATCCTATCCTAACAAATACAAATATGTTAATCTAACTTAATGAATTTATTTATTCGGATATATCTGTATTCGTATCTAAAATTCAACTAACTTAATGGATACGAAAATGAACCTATATGTATCTGATTTGATTAAATATCCAACAACAACAAACAGCCTTATCTCAACTATATGGGGTCGGCTACACGAATCCTGTTCCTCCATTCCGTTTTGTTTAGGGTCGGCTACACGAATCCTGTTCCTCCATTCCGTTTTGTTTAGGGTCTTATCTATTGTTAAAATACAAACAGTCATGTCCCTCTTTACTACTTACACCCAGGTCAATTTTGACATTCCTCTAGTCCTTCTAGCCCCTTCAACTTGTATTGTCTCATTTCGCCTCATTGGTGCAGTCATTGGTCTTTGGATTTGACTAAATATCCATTCGTTAAAAATAAAAAAAAAATCTGATTATAAATGAGCCAAATTCGGTTATACTAATATCCGCATCGGATCCGGCTCATTTGTATCCGGCTCATTTGCATCCCTATTTGCACGTTACAGACTTAGCTCACTCTACCTAAACAAGCTAAATGTGAGACTGGGGCTTAGAACTGGGCTGAGCCGGTTCCTTCCTGCCATCCGCGCCTCTTCACCTCACCTCTCTCCGTATCAATCTACAAAGATTGCACACTTGAATCGCCACTCTACTGGTTGAATCTGACATGACTTCTGTATTTCTATCTTTCTTTCTCGTTCGCTAGCTTCTGCGGAGTTAGTCGGTGCTGTCCAACGGTCCTTCATTGAGAAATACGTATGGGTCCAAACAGTAAAGATCTTTTGGAATTGGAACAAAAGAAATCTTCCCCTTCTCTAGGTCTTTCTCTTATCACTATTATTTGTTATTGTTAAACATCTGGTTATGATAATTCATGGATAGACATGATCTTTACCTTTGCCAAAGATTACAAAAAGCTCTAATAATTGAACCCACTTGGTTGGTTTATGCAGAATCCACACTTCTTGTATGCAAGAGTGACTCACTCTCTAAAACCCCAAAACAACCTCACTCTGGTGATAAACTCGCAACGACTTCTGTTCCTAAAAGCCAAGGTAAGTTTTTTATTTCTCTTGTGAATGGGTT
Source organism: Platanus orientalis (assembly GCA_025762735.1). NCBI lineage: Eukaryota > Viridiplantae > Streptophyta > Magnoliopsida > Proteales > Platanaceae > Platanus > Platanus orientalis. The sequence continues at coordinate 5,457 of JAOXJP010187250.1, read as the reverse complement.
TTTGAGTTTCATGCTTACAAGTATCTCATATGTCATTTGAGGTATTTGATATTTTTTTGAGTTGGTTCATCGCATTTATTTATATTTGTTTTTTGATGCACCCTCTAACTACTTATATACAATAATCTTTCTCGTATGTTACCAGGTTTCCAAGCTATTTTATAGGTAATCTAAGCTTATATGTGTTTTACACGGCATAACATTTTCTTTCTCAAGGGAGAATATATTGCACACAAAAGTATGTACATGGTAGATGCTGTTTCTGGTTTCTGTTTTTAGATGAATAACATAAGTTTGGATTTCAGGGGATGTTCTTCTTCCATGGGGTTTCGTCGGTTTCTTTTAATCTTCTACTCAACTCTATGAACTTAGAGACTTAGACATATTGGGATTTTTATGCTTTATCTTAATTACTTTTTAATACTTTTATCTTTATTATTGAAGGAAAGAAATTGGATGAGTGCCAGTGTGATACTCTTTTCACTTAGTTATTTTTCGCATGTTTCTTATCAAATGATGTCCAATGCACCTTATATTGACGGTAAGGGCATTCATTCAGTTATGTTTAGGGTTTCAATAAAATTCCTGTTGTTACACTTTAATTGGTCACTAGATGTTTTTTTTTTTCTTAGTAAGTAGGAGGTGGGTTTAGGAAAATATCTTCTTTTGAAGAGTTGACTAGCATCCTTCTTTATAAAATTTGAATTCAAGTGGAAAATCAGGATGATGGAGAATGTGACTATTAGAGTTATGAAAGAATGTGAAAGAGTTAGCCACTTCATTAACCTCTCTCCAAAGATAAAAAATCACACAATATTCACAAAGAAAAAAGTATAAGATAGATGAGAGACAAGGCTAGACCTTCCAAGTACAAGCACATTTCCAGTTAATCTCATAGGCTACTGTTTTGGAGTACCTTCAGTCGAGAGCTTGTGAACTTGGAGGTCCTAGGTTAGACACAAGGTGATGCAGGATAGTAGAGATGATACCAAAGTGGATGCAGAATGATAGCAAGAATAAAGTTAAAGAACCAAAAATTTAAGGTAAAAGATGGATCAAGAACTATATGAAATCAAAGAGAAATTTAAAGAAACTTATATGAACGGTAAGTAGGTTGATCAAGAAACAAACTCCTAAAATAAAAATCAAGAAAATCAGTATGTATGAATTTAAGAACTCAATCAAGATTAAGTTTTGAAGAGATTTACAAGTTTCTTGAACAATCTCTTTTTGATTCTTTAATGGAAAAACAACAAGTAGTATATGAATAATTAAAGAAAGTTAAAGAGAAAGAGAAGAAAAAGAAAGATAAGAGATTACCTGGCTTCTTGGAATGGAAAATCCTATCATTCAAGATCCAGTTCTAGGAAAATCTTACCTAGAGTTCCATGGAATCTCCGTGATGCAACATGCATGTAGGATAGTGAGTGTGTGCATAGGAGATATGAATAAAATTACTAAAGTAATGAAAAAAAAATAAACAAGATTCCTACTCGCAAGTCCACATGCTAATTCAATTAGTTCTTAAATTAAGCTCAACATGCAATAGAAGAATTAGGGTTTACAAAATTAATAACAATTAAGACATAATTAATATGCTTGGATTATTAGTAAGATAAAAAAATTTAGTAATAGGAAAAATTTAGGCAAGGCCTAGAAAGTGCCTAGATTAGGTAAAAATTAAGGGAGGCATGCCAAATAATTTCAGGAATGATCTGAGAGGCCTAAAGATGGATTTAATAATATATTTAGGCAATCATAATATTATATGGGTGATCTGTTTAGGTTAGAAAATTGTAAACTTAGATCCAGACCATATACCACAACATGTCTGAAAATCCTACTTTTAGGAATTCGAAAAGAGAGCCAAAATTGAAGAACCAATACCTGATTTTGATGTAGAACACTTCATTGATTGTAGTCAATTTCCCATATCAAAGTGCCAGACTTGTGGATTTCCAAGAATTTCAAATTTTCTAGACCTAAGGAATAAGTGCTGCTTGCCTCTGAATACCCTGTATGAGTATTTTTTTTTTAAATTTTAAAAATTTCAAAATTGGGACCCATTCACTAGGGTCACCCAAGAGTCCCAAATAGGCTGGTGAAGACCCTCGCAGCAAATCTTTGTCCGTTAGAGATTAGAAGACAATCTCGTAACATCACCCTATAGGTGATATTGTCACCTACCTGGAGATAACCCAGGCTTGGGTTTTGAGTTAATTTTGGAACTGATTCCCCCTCTTCTAGTGTCGCCCATGGGTTTAGAATACCCTGGGAAAGACTGATTCTGCAAAGCCTTAAATACCAACAAGTAGAAGCCAATCTCGTGTGATGCCTTTTGGAGATGTATTTACGCTTGGGACTTAGGAAACAGTCTGGAATTTCTTCAATTCAGCAAAATAGTGTGGTAAGACTATCAAGGAGTGATCATCCAGAGGTTAGAAGTGTTGTAGGAGGATCAAACCAAATCAGAACTCAATCATGATTGAATTGGAGTTGATCTTATGAAATCGGTTAAAATATGGTTTCACGCTTGGTACCTAGTTCCAGCATCTGTAGCTTCTTCAAATCAACAAACAAGGATGGGGGCTTGTAGAGGAGTGATCGTCCAGATAACATGGCTGCCTTGGAGGTGTTAGTTGGCTTAAATAGAGGAATGAGACAAATCTGTGAGGTAAACCAATTTTAGTAACTTAAAAACCGGGAAAAATATGCATAAACAAGAAGAATAAAGGGGATGAGAGACCTTTAACCCAAGGGGAGGGAGTGGCCTCCACCACTAGCGTTAAACTAGGTGGGGGTCTAGTCCCATTCCACGGTTTTGGGTCTCCATCATGTGTTCACAATGAGGAAGAAGAAGAAAATCCGTAGACAAAATTCAAATCTTATTGCATGAGTTCAAAACCTGGTCGTGGGCTCTATAAATAGAGTCCCACGGTTGGGGCTGTGTACATAAAATATAAAGTGGACAAAAATAACCCCTGCTTACGACTCTAATGACAGAAATATTCCCAACTACAAATAATAAAGAAAATACCCCTAAATAACTGCTAAAGATTGAAATACCCTCACAAAAATGTATCATCCTCTAACAAGAGACATAAAATAAAAGAAAATAAATAAAAAAGACTCTAATGGAACCACATAGACACATCTCTTCTGCACTTCCTCTGGTAGACTTGGAACTCGCGCCTGGACCCGATGTCTTCATCACTTTGCCATGAAAAAAATAACTCATCTTAAGTTGGTCTACCATAGGCTTCAAAGAAAATTATTTTATTCAAAATAACATTCATTCCTAAAATTGTGGGCTACAAGCATATATATAGACTTTACATGCCAATTTTTCCAAATCTCACTCTAACTAGCTTCATAAAAAGATAAAATTCTAAAATAACTAAATCCCAGTTTAAGTGATACCCTGCTAGTATTTTGATCATAACTTTCCCGAATCACATCAGATTCTCAAGATCTTGGTTTTGTTGGAAAGGTAATTGAATAACCTTTCAAATGACACCAAAATCAGCTCAACAGATGAGTTTTGACCCTCCAAAATATGACCTAAAGAGAAAAAACGGGGTTACAACTATGATTTAAAGACTTCTAATTACATAAGGACTCTAGAATAACATCAACACATAAATAAAAGATAAAGGCTAAAGATAATTCTAACATAAAATCTAATAAAAGACTAATTTAATCAGCTCCAAGATGCTCCATATGTTCCCACTTGGTTGCCACAAGGATCGTACGTGTAGGTCCCACTTCAGCTTAGATGTCTGCATCAAACCCTAGTTGTTTGAAAAAACTCGTCCTCAAGTTTTATAAAGGGAAATGAATAATAATGTCTGTAAGCTCGATCTATGTAGCCAAATGCTAAATCCTCCCATGACCAGGTTGTGGTGCAAACCGATCCTCTTGCAGATGTTTGATGTGAGAAAGACCTCAAAGTAGGTGTAACTAGCTCATGAGAAGCAACTGATAACGGATACACCTTGTAGTATTAATCCTGTTGAATTTGGATGGATGGGAGTAGTAATCTCGGAGAACATCACTGAGTTAGAAAAATGTACAATTGGTAAAACGGGCTGAAGCTCGGTATGAACATGAACTGGGGCATCATCAGATGGTGGATCATAAACTAGGGCAGCAATGGTACATGTGTCAACAACCACCATAGCTTCATTTGTGTCACTCAAAACATCAACACGAGTTTGTTCAACATTTCTTGCATCAAGATCTTCATTCTTTGCACTACCTGTAGGCTTGTATTTTTCATTAGACAACTTTGTGTTTTCACTGGATTATATCTTGGGCTTTTCTTTAACTTCATCGGCACTCTTTTCGGCTTTCTTATCCATGAAATTTTGAACACTTCCAATTACCACTAATGGCACCTTATTAGTAGGCTTGAGCCGAAGACGATACCATACGTCATGGTTATAGAGTCGCAATACTTGGGTCTCTTTATTAAAAGTAATTTTTTTCTCTTTAATCCATTGCTTGCCTAAAATCACGGGCATGTCAGTTAAGGGGAAATCACACACTAGGCATTCAACACCGTCAAAGTAGTCTTTTCCGTGGTGGAATTGAATGACAACAACACAGTTCTCAACATATACATAGTATTTTAGATTTTTCGGGTTTTATAATTGCTCTTTAACAAAAGATGTAGAAATAAGGTTTTGATCAACCACTAATCGCTATCTTAGTTGTTTTCCTAAAGGGAAAACAAACTCAGTGTTCACTAGAAAAACCATCTTATCTATTCATGGATTCAATAATTCCATGGTTCAGGGTTCTTTAAAAAATTTCAAGGTTTAGGCCTTTCCAGGATTTAAGGGATTTTGCCATTTTTTAAAATCTTAAAATTAAATCCTTTCATGACACCCTTTCTGGCTTACAAAACTTTAAGGGTTTTCCTAGATTACAACTAGATAAAGATTAGTTGTAACTTGACTCTGATACCAAAATTGATGTAATACAATAGAGATGATACTAAGGTTGATGTAGAATGATAACAAGAATAAAGTTAAAGAATCAAAATTTGGACTTTAAGCACACTTTTAACTAATCAAGATTTAATGGAAATAAAAGAAGAAACTTGATTAGGGGGGTTTATAGGGATTGAAACAAGAAAAGATGGAAAAAAAAAGAGAAGGAAGAAACCTATAAGGGCAATTCTGTAATTTTTGGATAGAAACTCGAAATTACCAAAATACTTTTGGTAGTGCGTTAGAAAAATTTGAAATTTTACAGGGTGATTTTGACGTATAAGATGAGTATGTATACAAAATTTCAAGTAATTCTGACAAGTCCAGCTATATAAAATTATATAAAATTTTAGATTGTAGGATCTTGAAATTCAAGAACACCAGAAAAATTGTAAGGAAGAAGCAGAAGGAGAAGAAGATAGAAGGTTTAGGGAAAGATACTTGCCAGTATTTTGGCCATAAC
>JAOXJP010187239.1:0-12331 GCA_025762735.1 Platanus orientalis | reverse complement strand
CAAAAGTATATTACTTTCAAATTAGTTGTATTATCCATAATGAAACTAAACATATATGAAAGCAGATCAAAATGAAGTCTCTCATAACAAAATTTATATCATTCTAGCTATTCAATATCACTTTGATGCAAAATAGAAAAACCAAAATTCTAACCCACTTAAGTCATAATGATTTACAGATTTCATAGAACAATTTTAAACACTGAATTTCTTTCAAAAATCTTTCTTTTAAAATCCAAAAATTACTGAAACTAGTTGAAAAATCCTTTTTTCCAAAAACATAAAACTTGGAGTAGGAATAACTATGGAAAACCATCCAATCAGATATAAAACATGGTTTGAATCTGGATATAATATCCTCACAAATTCAAACAAAACATAATATTTATGAAATTCCTAAAACCTGATCCTTTCTTTCAAACAATCATTCTAAAATCTGAGGAGATTAAAAACGAATATGAAACGATAGGTTAATTTAAAAAAAGCATCATTATTTTTTTTCAAAACAACTTTTAAGAACTTAGTGGAATAAAAAACAAACCCTCATATACAAGATGACTTATAAAAAAATACAGGATTTCATGTAATCTAAGAACTTAAGGAATTCATAAATAAAGCATTACATGTACCAATACTTACAAAACATTAAGCAAAATATTCTAAGAACCTAATAGAGTTAAAAATGATGCATTATATACATGTTTACTTGTTGGTTTGAAATAGAAAATCATTCTTATGCTTTAAGCTTTTCACAAATATCATAAAATCCTTGAAAACCCTAGCTTTCTTCTTCTTTCTCACTTTATTTGTGTTTGTAAATCAATTTGGATGAGTTCTATTGATTATATGACCCTACAAGAGTTCTAAGTGAAGTAGAAACCCTAGTTGACCAAAAAATGGAAGTTTGTAATTTTTCAAAAGTCTTGTATACTCAATTCAAGTTCTCAAGACTCGCTCTCGAGTGCTCAAACTTCTAGTTTTGAGCTCTCGATGATCCCCTTCGAGCACTCTAGTTGAGACACTTTCTAGATTCTCGAATACCATTTTCTTTGAGCACTCGAAAATTTTCCCTCGATCTCTCAAACTTTTTCAGTTTAGACACTTTATAAGAAAACAATCATAACTTCTTCTAGGAAACTCTAAATTGCTCATCGTTTATTGCATTGGAAAGTAGATTCTTGGATATTTCTAATGTTATAAAAATTGCAAGCTAATTCATACATAATTAAAACAAGTTTACCTCTAAAGTTACTCGAAACAATTAATCATTGATTATGCATTTAAATCCTTCTAAGTACATGGACACTCTCCCCCTTTAATATAAATTCAATCCTCTAAATTTGATTTACCTTGATCGTGAAATAAATGGGGATACTTTTCCTTCATTTCTTCCTCGCTTTCCTAAGTCACCTCCTCTTCTGAATAGTTCCTCCATAGCACTTCACATACAGAATCACCTTCAAACATAACACTTCGTTCTTCCTATCCAAAATTTCCACTGGTTGTTCATCTAAGACAAGTCTTCTTTAACTTGGAGTCATTCATACTCCAACTCATGTGACGTGTCTCGTATATACTTAACATGCATACATGAAACACATTGTGGACATGTGACAAATCTGATGGTAATGTCAGTTCATAAAGCAACTTCACCCATCATCTTCAGGATTTCAAATGGTCTAATGAACTTGAAACTTAAATTTCCTTTCCTCCCAAACCTCATGACACCCTTTGATAGTGACACTTTCAGAAATACATGATCCTAAACTTGGAACTCTAATTCCCTTCTTTTATCTACATAGATTTTGTGTCTACTTTGAGCCACAAGCAGTCTTTTACGAATTAGTCTAATCTTCTCATTTGTCAGCTAAACCAATTTAGGCCCAAGTAACTTTCTTTCACTAGCTTCTTCCCAACATTTAGGTATTCTACACTTTCTTCCATACAATGCTTCAAGTGGTTCCCATTTGTATTCTTGTTTGGTAACTATCATTATAAGCAAATTTGATCAATGGTAAATGATCATCTCAACTTCTTTTCAAATCAATTACACATGCTCTCAACATATTTTTTATTGTCTGTGTAGTCTTTTATGACTATCCATCTGATTGAGGATGAAAAGCCATACTAAAATTCAACTTGGTTCCCATTGCTTGCTACAAACACTTCCAAAATCTAAAAGTGAATTGTAGATCTCAGTCTGAAACTATTCCAACTAGAATACCATAGAGTTTTATGATCTCATCAATGTACAACTTGGACAGCTTATCTAATGAGTATGTTATTTGAATAGGTAGGAAATGGGTGGACTTGGTTAGTCGGTCAACGATAACACATATAGAATCCAATCCCTTCCTTGTTTTTGGCACCCACTAACAATGTCCATAAACATATATTCTCACTTCCATTTTGGAATCTCCAATGGCTGCAACAATCTTGTTGGTTTTTTTATGTTCAACTTTATTAATTGACAAGTTAGACACTTAGATACAAACTCCACAATCTCCCTTTTCATGTTGTTCCACCAATAGTGCTCTTTTAAGTCCTTGTACATCTTTATACTTCCTGGATGAATAGAGTATGTTGCACTATGTGCTTCTTCCATTATTTCTCTTTTTAGCTTAGAATCATTAGGCACACACAATCTTTTACCATACCGTAAGGAGTCATAGTGATGAATTACAAAATTGAATCTCTATTCTAACTTGACATCCTCAATGATTTTAAACATATGGGGATCTGAACTCTACGCTGTCTTTACCTTGTCATTCATTACTGGCTGCACCCTAAGGTGTGCTACCATATATGTTAAGTTGCTTGAAGATTTTTGGCTTAATGCATTTGCTACCACATTGGATTTTCTAGGATGATATTAGATCATAAAATCATAATCTTTAATCAACTTAAGTCATCTTCTTTGCCTCAAATTCAGATCCTTCTGAGAAATCAAATACTTTAAACTCTTGTGATTTGTGTAAATCTCACAAGCTTTTCCATAAAAATAATGTCTGTATCTTTAGTGTGAACACAACCCAAAGCCTTTCTAGAAGCATCACTATATATCACATATCTTTTAAAACCTGACGGTAATGTAAGGTCGTATGGGACAGAAAACAATCCTTCAACTCTTGAAAATTCTTTTCACAATCTTCATTCCAATCAAATTTGACATTCTTATGGGTTAGCTTGGTTGACAGTCCAACAATGCTAGAGAATCCTTTGACAAAGCTACTATAATAACCAGCTAGGTGAAAGCTATGAACTTCATACACATTAGCTAGTTTATGCCAATTGACCACAACCTCCACTTTTTGGGGGTCCACATACATTCCATCCTTCGATAATACATTTCTTAAAAATACTACTTTGTCGAGCCAAAATTTACATTTGCTAAATTTGGCATACGACTTGTGACCCCTCAAAGTTTGTAGAGTTATCTTCAAGTGTTCTTCATGTTCCTCAGAACTCCTTGAATAGACCATGATATCATCTATGAATACAATGATAAATTAATATAAATATAGCCTAAACACCTTATTCATCAAATCCATGAATCTTGCAGGTGCATTAGTTAGCCCAAATGACATGACCAAAACTTTATAATGTCCATATTTGATGCAAAAAGCTAACTTGGGTATGTCATCGTTCTTAATTTGAAGTTGATGGTAACCCACCTAAGATCAATTTTGGAGAACACCTTAACACCTTGCAATTGATCAAATACATCCTTAATCCTAGACAATGAGTACTTGTTTTTTACCCTCACCTTGTTTAACTTCTTGTAATCAGTACATCACCTTATTGTTCCATCCTTCACAAATATCATTGGTGTGCTCCATGGTAAAACACTAGGGAAACAAAACCTTTATCTATCAATTTTTGCAACCGTAACCTAAGCTCTTTCAGTTTTGTTGGTGCCATATGATACGATGCCATAGAAATAGATCTGGTGCCATCCACTACCTCATTTGCGAATTCAATCTCCCTATCTAGAGGTAAACCAAGATGATTTTAGGAAATGCATCGCTGAAATCTCTAATAATGGGTACATCTCCAATCTTCATTCCATCCTTCTGATCTAAGCTAGGTACCCTAATCCACCTTTCTACATCAATTTTTCTACTCAAAGGGCAAAAATAATTCTAGGAAAACTTTGTATTCCTCTAAACACAACCTCAGATTGATTGGGAATACTAAAAATCATTTCCTCACTATAACAATCCACAATGGCATCATGGACAACCAACTAATCTATGTCAAGGATTACATCAAAATCCTACAAGTCTAATAAAATCAAGTCTGCAAACATTTCCTTTTTCCCGATCTTGACTACACATGTAAAACTCAATGTTGCACTTAAAGGGAAAAACCATAAATTTTCCCCTATAAGGGTAAAATTTTCATTTAACATATTTTATACAGACCATAGAGTGGTTTAGAAACCCTTTAGACCATGCTTAAAGTGTAGAACCCAAGTCCGACCTTGAACTTGTTAAGTTCTAAAGCTGTCCTGAGAGCGTATTTGAGATAACTTCATAGGACCACCTACACCAATCCTAAGTGAAGTAGAGTACAAGCCATAAATCATTGGAAAGTTCTTCGAGTCTATTTTCCAATGCTTCAAACGGTTCATGAAAAAGAGTCATCTAGAGAAAGTTATGCCCGTTTTACCACACAATGACTGAGCTGAAAATTTCAGAAATCCTTGACCCTTTCCCTAACCAGTCAGGACATAGGGTATGTACCTCGGGAAGACTCTTGAACAGTCACCAAACCCCTGACCAGTCAAGGTGGGAGAATGTTAAAAAACCTAAGAATTTATAATTTTTACCATTTTTGGACGTGGCTTTCACTCATTGGACCCCCACACATTTATGATATCATTTAGGATGACTTAAAACCTCACTAACATTGTATCTAGGTCATTTGGCCTCATTAGAACCAAGAGGGAAATGGTTAGAGAGATTAGGGAAGTTCTTGAGCTAAGAGAAGAAGATTCTTCTATAATTAGGTAAGTTTTACTCCAAACTCTAAAAATTTGCTAGGATAGCTTGTTGCTAAATCTTCATGTTTTATCTAATTTACACTAGTTCTACATCATTTTATGGAGGATAGAGAAAAAGGAAAGAAGGATTTTCTTTAAGATCTCCTTAAAAAATAGAAAGATAAACTTGAGTAAGTAGTTACACAAAGCTTACTATGTTTTTGTATGTTTTTAAGCTCTTAAAAGTCTTGTAATGGTGAAATCTTGAGTCTATGGATGTTTTCTCATATGTTTGTAAAATCCTATGCTAGGATCTTAGAAACCCTACCTATTATGGTGATTTATGATGAGATCTTGCTAATTTCTATTAGGATATTAGAAATCCCTATTTTATACTATGAGAAAAAGTGGATTCGCATGCTATCTATATGTATTTCTTTGAAATAATGAATCTCATGCATTATGAATGCTTGTAAACTAGGATTCTATAACTCTATAGTTTCCATGAAGGATATTGATGTATAATTTTCTTGATTTTCCATAACTAGTATGATTATTTGAATTGGTGATGAACTCTTCTTAAACATGTTGGTTAAAGATGACGTTAAAAAATAATTATGAAGCATGTTGATCTTTATGTAATGATACTAGCATGTTGTTGTGTGTAAATTTCTTAGGAACTCTATGGAATGATTCAAGTAAGATATGGTTAGATAGAGTTGATGATTGGATGACATATATAAATGAATTGTTATCTAGACGATTGCTCATGCCATGTGTATATGCTTTAAGATGTTTAAAAATCTATGTAGGGTTGTATAAGTATCATCATTGATGAGGTTAAAAAATGATTTATTCATGTTACACATATTCTTGATCTTGTTAGTATATTTTTATCATGTAAACATAGTTGCCTCTTGCATCATGGTTGAATAATATGCCAAATAAAGGTAATATGGCTAAGAATGGACAATATTTGAAACAAATGAAGGATAAAAAGAATGAAATAAGATAAGTCAAGAAAGTAAAAAACAAGTGTCTAAATAATGAAGGTTCCACCATTAGAAGCTAAATGATGATAAAGTAAAGGTGGCTAAGACATAAAGAACAAATGTATGGGCTATTGGTATGATACAATATGCGGAGTAGTACAATATGCTGATGGTCCTTGCTATGGGTATGAGACAATATGCTGATGACTTTTGCTATTAGAGAATAATACATTATGTCGATGATCCTTACTATTGGGATGATATAGTAGACTGAAGGACCTTGCTATTAGGGAATAATACAATTTTTCGATGGCCCTTGCCATTGAGGAATAATACAATGTGCTAAAATGTAAAGTAATGTTAAAGGTCCCATTATTGGGAAAAAGAAAAGTATGTAAGAAGATAAAAAAAAGTTACAAGAAAAGAAACTATGATAAGAAGAAAAAATAAGTCCATAAGAAAATAAAAATATTAAGAAAAGAGAAGTATATAAGCTTAAAAAATAAATTGAAAATTACAAGCCATGTAAAGAATGAAAAGTATTAAGACAAGAAAATGTGTTAATGTATGTCAAGCCCATAGAGAAACCATGTAGTGGTCTATGTCTTGTAAGAGTTCTATGTCCTCACATGTTCAAGACATAAAGATGAGTTGGACCAAAGACTTGAAGAAGAGACTAGAGACTACCTCATTTTTCTCACACCAATCAAGGTAAAGAGCATGCATTACATAGTATTTTAAGACTTAAAAATATACTTGAATATGGTGGTAAAACCCTCACAAGACCCAAGGTAAGGGCCCAAAGAAAAGCCCCATGCCCAAACTTGGCATTCAACAGATTCAGGTCATGGTTGATCATGACCCAAATCTGGGTTCAGTCTGAGACACCCGAGAGCCAAGCCCCTTCTGTCATGATCGATCATTAATTGGATCATGACCTGACTACCTGATCCCATGACTGATCACGGATCTCGTGATCGATCATGAACTGTTTAGGCATAAAGCTAGATTCGTGATCAATCAGGAGATCTGTGATCAATCATGAGTCGTGATCGATCATAGGGGTATTTTTGTTAAACTTAATTTTTTATCCTCCTATGTGAAATATTTCAAAATTTGAACCCTGTTTTTAAAATTGAAGGCTTTAAAGAGTTTCCCATTTTCAAAGATTCTAATCCCATGGTTGTGGGTGCTTCTCATCCTTATAAAAGGGAACTTTTCCTTTTAAGGAAAACACTTCAAGTAAGCAAGAGAGTGTTAGAAAGTTTACTAAATTGAGAGCCTCCTTCCTTGAGAAAACCTCAATTTCTCTCATTGTTTTGAGCTTGAGTAGCTAATACCTTCTCAAAAAACCACACTCTTTTTCTCTCCTCTTAAAGACTAAGCTATTACTATTAAGGAGTACTTGTGGTGAGCTCACCCTAAGAGGGAACTCACACTTGGTTGAGCTTAAGGAGCACTAAAGCAAAGAACTTGAATTTTGTGGGTAGCTAACACAAACTATCTCAACAAGGAGCACCCACCTTATGTAAATAGTAACATCAATCAACTTGTGGTAGTATTTTCTTTCTTTTGCATTCATTTTCACCATTGACTTGCTTTACTTCCACCAGAGACACCGAGTGTTGTTGAATAGCTTGCCAAGGGCAAATAGTGTAGGTTTTGTATGTTTTTTTTATAACTTAGGTTGTATTAAGAAATTTAAATGAAATATACCTAAGTTCGGTGGTGAGTTTTAGAAGAGTGGATGTAGGTCATCGTGCCGAACCACTATAAATCTCTTATTGTGGATTGAGTGTGTGATTGCTTGTCTCGTTGCTTTTATGCACATTAATTATTTGATAAAATATTTGAGTAGACACTTTGTAGGACACACACACTTGGGCTAAGTTAAAAAGATTAAAATCAATTCAAACATTTTCAAAAAGAGGTAAGATAATTTTTGATATCTTATTTACCTCCCTCTAGGATAACTTTATAAGAATTTCAATTGGTATAAGAGCCTAGGTTACTCTTGTAGGGCTTAACAACCTGAGTTTGATCCTACTAAAATAAACAAAAAAATCCTAGAAAATCACTAAATGGGTAGAGAGGATGGTAGCATGTCTTTTAGCACACCTCTTTTTTTTTCAATGGAAGTGACTATGACTATTGGAAATCTCGGTTAGAGATTTTCTTAAATACCTATGACCATAAGGTTTGGAATGTCGTACTTAATGGTTTTACCATGTGTAATGACCCACTTTGTATAAAAAGGGAAAAACTATAATTTTACTCTCATAAGGGTAAACTTATTCTTTTACATGTTTAAAGAGACTATATAGTGGTTTAGAAACCCATTGGATTAAGTTAGAAATGTAAAACTCAAACTGGGCCTTGAACCTATTAATTTTGAAAGTTATCCTGAATTCGCATTTGGAGTAATTTTATGGGCCCACCAACATTGATGCCAAGTGAATTAGAATAAAAACCATATATTCTTGGAAATATCTATGAATCTAATTTCCAATCCATCAAACTTTGTGCGATTCTGATTTTCCTAGAAAAAGTTATGACAATTCTCCCACAAGGAGTCAGCATTGACATGCCTATAGATTTGGGGTCACTTTCCAGGACCATTGACACTAATCCTAAAGGAATTAGAGGGTGATCTATACTTTGTTAGAAATTTCTTGAAGTCTAGTTTCCAACCCAACAAATGGTGATCGATTTTGAGGTTTTTTAGAGAGAATTATGAGCATTTTCGTGAGAGGGGATAAAAGTTGTAAAACTTTGTTTTGGTTTAATCCAAGATCAAACTGGGACTTCTCTAGTCTTAGAAAAATGTTCAAATAGTGTTGGATCGATCTAGGATCAATCTAGGATCAATCCAAGATCGATCCGGATGACCCAGATTATGATATTTTGGGAAAAATTAACTTTTTTTTATTCTGGGGAGTGTAGGACCCTGCTAACTTAACCCAAAACCCTAAATATAATTTAAAGAAACCCTAATAGCTTCTTTTGCATCAAAATATAAAGAGTGAAAGAGACTTGGAGAGTTTTTAAAGAGAAAAAAAGAGTTTTTCCCAAATTGGGTAAGTTTCACTTCCAATCATGGAAATCCTTCTAGATCAGCTTGTTCTTCTATTAAAACTTTATAGTTTCATTCTTCTAATGCTAGAACTATGCCTATTTTACAGAGCAAGGTGTGAATAGAGGTTGAAGTGAAGGTTTCTTTCTTGAAGACCTTGGATTTGAGCTTTGGTAAGAACATCTAGCTTACTATGGATGATGTGATGTATATTCCTCTTTGATCTTTGGAGTTTGTATGCGAATCTTTTGAAATCTCTTAAATGCCTGGAAGTCTTGATCCAACTCTTTGAACTTTGGATTGAAGTTCCTTTAGTAAGAACATCTAGCTTGCTATGGATGATGTGATGTAAATCCCTCTTTGATCTTTAGAGTTTGTATGTAAATCTTTTGAAATCTCTAAAATGCTTGGAAGTCTTGATCCAATTCTTTAAACTTTGGATTGAAGTTTCATTGGTAAGAAAATCTTATATACTATGTATGATGTGATGTAAATTCTTCTTTGATCTTTGGAATTTGTTTTCGAAACTCCTTGGAATCTTTGAAAGTATACAAAAATCCATGCTCTAAGCCATTGAACCTTGTGAGCCTTAGGATCTAAGCTTCTCTACTAAGTATATCTTGCTTTCTATGTGTGATTTGAGGTAAATCCCTCTTGTGATTTCATATTATATGATACTATATATATAATTCTTTGAGATTGTTGGAATTATTTGAATTCAATTTCTTAAAACATGTTAGATTTATGGTTTTCATTTTATTTAGTAAGTTTACATGCTCCTTATGCTTGGGATGACTCTTTCCTTATTGGAATCTCTAAAAATTCGGTAGTCCTATGCTTGAAACCATTGGATCTTTTTTTTAGATCTATACCTATTTTGTGAAAGATTATTGATCTTAGACATTGTGTGGATTGATTTCCTTCATTGAATCCCTTAAAACATATGGAATTTGAACTTTCCTCGTGTGAATCTTTAAAAATCTGTGTGAAGTTGTGAATACTTCAAGATCTATTCTAATTATAATCAATTTGAAAGGTAATCATGCATTGCCTTTTGTTTGGAATAATAGAAACAATAATAGCTGATCTTTATGATTTGATTCACTAGATTACATGTGAAATTTTGAATTTCTATGAAAATATATTAAACCCATTGAATCTATTAAATTCTATACCTCCTATATGATTATGTGAACCTTCGAATCCCATTACATGTTTGAATCATTGACTCTATGAGACATCTTAGTGGATCATTGTGACTCCACTTATAAATATCGAATCATACACTAACATTAAATCTAAGTGAACCATGTATCTTTGAAGTGATTGATTTATGGCATCCACAACTTTTCTTTCGACTTTCTTATCCTTATTTTAGGATTCCCCCTTTGTGTTGGGATCATTTTTTAGACTAGTAGATGTTTCCCTTTGTATATTTCTGTGAGAGAGCACCCTAGTGATATCTCTCTTTTTATTTAATACTATTGGACTACTATGATCTTTGTGAATTTTAGATTACGCTTCTATATTTTGATATGAATATATGTGATTCGTGAATATTGAATGCACTTCCGCAAACTATTGAAATATGATTATTGGAGTAAGTGGACTAAAGAAAAATTTAAATGAGAACAAGTAGACTATATTAGATCTTACTTGTGGGCCTAGGATTTGGGCCAATTTCTATGTGAATTATTAGATTCGTGAATAGTAATGAATCCAAATCTGGAAAGATACGGATCTATATTAGAGTGCTGGTTCGGGGGGCATTACAAACTCATTGAGAAATAACCCACCTCCCTAAGAGTGGAACTCATAAGCCTCTAAATGCTCGCATACAATCCTATGAGTGGGCCATACACATCTACGAATGCTCGTATACTGCCTTATGAGTGTGGCGTACACATCTCCAAATACTCGCATATCACCCTATGAGTGGGGCATAAACATCTCCAAATGCTTTTGAATCTCCCTATAAGTGGGGCATACACATTTCTGAATACTCATATACCGGCTACAAAAAGGTCATACA
The DNA here is from genome assembly GCA_025762735.1 of Platanus orientalis. Taxonomy (NCBI): domain Eukaryota; kingdom Viridiplantae; phylum Streptophyta; class Magnoliopsida; order Proteales; family Platanaceae; genus Platanus; species Platanus orientalis. Next base: position 1,250 of record JAOXJP010187239.1, on the reverse strand, counting down.
CATCTCCAAATGCTAAAATACTGCCTTGCGAGTGGGACTAATAAGTGCTTGCATATCGTTCTACGAGTGGAGCTCACAAGTGCTCACATTTTGCCCTATGAGTGGGACATACAAGTGGCTGCATATCGCCCTATGAGTGGGGCTCATAAGTGATTTCGAGTGATACGAGTGAGGCTCATAAGTGATTACAAGTGAGAAACTCCTCCCGAGTCAGATCTATAAGGTATAACTTTTCCCAGTCTAATCATTATTATGCCATAAGGCCTAAACCACATAGGGGTACCAAAACAAATCAGAGTGTCCTAAACTAATATGTTAAAAACCATGCTTATGTAAAGTAATGTAATCACTACTTAAGTATGTCATGCGAAATATATCCATATGTACTAACTCATAAATAGTTCCAAAGCAGAAGAGATAAATCAATATGGAAGTATAGATGCTTGTACCAAAAAAAACTTTCAAGTGTCATGATGAACACCCAAACTAAGAACATATTCAATAAAATTTGAGTCTTTATCCCCATCATATCCCCATCATTGATACCCATGTCCTAAGCCACGTTTGGTCCCATAAACTAAGTCCTCCCAGATCTTTGATCATTTGGGGCAAATCATTAAGTCAAAAAGCCTTCAAAATTGTTTAACGATGATGGAAACTTGACACAAGAAAAAAAATTAATAAAAAAAAACATGTTTGAAAGGGCATAGTGAAAATCCAAAAGGATACTATGAGTAAAAGCATCAAACATGGCAAGATAAAAACCCACGGGCATGGTGAAAATCGGACTCTGGAGCCATGGGCAAAAATAACATGGATGCTAGACTTGGGAACTCTATAGTTCTAAGGGAAAAAAGGTAAAAAAAATAAATAAATAAAAGAAAATTCAATCAAGGTCTAATCATCCTAGATTCGAATGTCGGATAACATACAAGAATATCAAGAAAGAAGAAAAAATGTTAATAATGTAATAAAAGACAGAATAAATCAAAAGGGTTCGTCCTAATGTGCACTAGTGAACTATGGGTAAAAGGAAAACAAAAGCAAGAGAGCAAGGTATAAAGATAGTCCCAGGACTCAAGATGAAATCTAAGAGTTATATCAAAATTAAAGAAAAAAAGAAAGAAAAAAGAATCACAACCAATTGGGGAAAGACATCAAGCATTTACAAAGACAAAGTCAAAGGAAATCAAATCAACAGACAAAAGTGTTGGAAATATGTGTTCTGACAAAGCCATTCACATAAAATA
>JAOXJP010187228.1:0-12331 GCA_025762735.1 Platanus orientalis | reverse complement strand
AATAAAATAAAAATCATATTAATAATTTCTTCTCTGCCTTGATTTTTCTCTGAAAAATAACCACCCTGAAATCATGTACTACCATGTGTCACATTGCATCAAGAGTTCTAGGTTGATCGATTGGGTTTTTTCAACATGACGGTAAAAGTAAGAAGTATAAAAGTTTAAGAGCAGAACTACTTTAGTTTATGGCACATGAAGATGAATGCGTTGCTGGTTCAACACTGACTGTTCAAAGCATTGGTGGGGAAGGAAAAGTTTCCTACGTTGATGTCAGAAGAAGATAGAGAGGAACTCAACATCAAAGCACTTAGTGCAATTAAGTTGTGCTTGACCCATGAGGTGTTGCAAGAGGTTGCAGATGAAGTTTCTATAGCTGGGTTGTGGCTTAAGTTGTAGAGCATGTACATAACCAAGTCTCTCACAAACATGCTATATTTGAAACAACGTCTCTATGCATTGAGGATGAGAGAATGTATGTGTAACACCTTGCATCCAAGTTTAGTAAGTTTAGATGCCCAGACCCAACACCATGTGTCTACTTATAGAACCCTTCATATTGTGAGTAAGAGGGTTAACCTTAATGCTCTAAGGACCCAAACATGACCTAGGGGAGTCTAGATGAGAGTTGGACTAATAATATGGGATTTGGATAACCTAAAAATAGACTTCAGGAGTTGAGTTCAACAATGGGGGATTTCGACCTATTGAACCCATTTTCGATTGGTCAAAAATCTTATTTTGAGTGGTTGAACAACCCTCGAGAAAAAGGGCATTCGGGTTTTTGGAAATGTCCACAGCATAAGCAATTGAAATAATTTTTGAGCACTCGAACCAATTTGAGCGATCAAAAATAATTTCGATCGGTGAAAATGAAATTTTAGAGTGGTCAAAAATAATTTTGACCGATCAAACCTTGGCAAAATGCCCCTTGGAATTCATCTCCGCACACGATTTAACTTATTTTCATAGGGAGAACCCCAAATGATGACCACAAACCACCCTAATTTTTCCCCTTTTAGGGATAGGATAGCATAAAGAAAGGGAAAGAAATAAAGGGGGAGAAACTTTGGGAAACTTGGGAGAAATGAGAGGAACCCTCTCCTCTAAGTGCTTGCTAAGCTTCAAGGGGCTTAGATCTAGCCCAGCTTAGGGTTTATTTTTAGTTTCTTATCATTGATTTATGGATTTTGATTATGAAACTATGTTTTAATCTTAAAGGAAGAAAGATCTTTGAAGGGAAAGAAAGTTGTGGAGAAAAGCCTCTTGGAAACTAAAGGTTTGAAGCATTGGTAAGTGGACACACATTTTATGCATACACTTCCTCCTTTAGGTTTATAGATTCATATTCTATGTTTTAAAGAATTGTGCTTTTAATCTCTATAGAATTGATTTGGTGAGTGGATATGAAATTTATGAGCACTTCTCCTTTCCTAGGATCTTAGACTTGTTGGGAATGAGCTTTGTTTTGATGGATTTATATCTAATCTCCATGAGAACATTGATTTCCTTTTTATTGGATCTTAATTCTTTTGATTTGAACATGTTAGAAATGTTTTACTACTTTATTTTCATGAATTCTTATATTATAACTTAAGTTACACGGTATTGGTGCCTTTGTTGAGTAGGTTTAGGTATCCCAACTCTATTAGGGAAGGTATTGGAGTTGAACTTTTATGATTTGAATGGTTTAGAAGGTTCTGTGTGGTATACCTTGGTTTACCCTTTGATTTTCTTTTGAAGTTTCTATATTCTTGCTCTCTACCTAATTGTTGAATTGTCATATGATTAGTTCTCCAAGATTACATGTCTTTTAGTAACCTATAGTCTTTTCACATAAGTTTATTGTTCACTTTGGTGGAATCTCTTTAATTCACAATGTTAATCAATGTTGAATTGTGCTAAATCTATTAATTCCTATGTTAGAATCTTAGCATTTTTGTGTACTACATTAGAAATTGCAGTCATTTAGAGCATTTGGTAGCATGAGCATGCTGCTTTTATCATTGTTTACTTCGGTATTTTCATGAGGCATCTTAATTGGATTTCTACATGAGCTTTGAAATCCTTGAGCTACTTGGTTTTATTGTTGGTTATGTTGGGCATGAAAAGGTTTTATGTTTCTTAGAATTGGATCAAGCATCCTCATTTGTATTTAGGTTTTGGACTCGATTATGAGATTTGCATTATTAGTTTTGATTTCAATTAAGACATCTAGACATATAGATATCTTTTGTACAACATACTTATATAGTAGTATTTTACTTTACATAAGCACGGACTTGAAAGATTAATTTTGGCACATGTGGATTTATTATGATACTCCTAAGTGGGTTGGTCCTATAGACCCTCAGGTACACTTTTGCCTAGTCACATTAATAGGTGAAGGAGAACATGATTCTTTTTGTACGGTCTCTATGACCCTGAAGAGTAAATGAGTTGGCTAGACGTAGCCCCGAAAAACCTTTTTATGGGTTTTCCTTCTTGGGCCTAAAGACCCCTTTGCAGGTTGGCCTTTATGAACCTTAGGTACCCAATCACTGAGTCACATCAATAGGCGAAGACGACCCTCGTGGTCCAAGGTTCCCTTGGATTTGGTCTTTATGACCATTAGGTACCCAATCACATATTAATAGGTGAAGATGGCCTTATTTGTCCAATATATGTGAGCCTAGCCACTAGGCTTTATAAATGGTGCTATTAGGTACCTAATCACTGGGTCACACTAAAAGGTGAAGACAACAATAGTTGTCCATTAGTCCTTTATGCATTGGTTTTATGACTCTAAAGACCCTTAGTGGGTTGGTCATTTGTGGCAAGAGGCTCATTTGTGAGCAATTTGTACATATTTTGGATTTTGTTGGAGACCTTACATAGGTTATGTGTTATGTTTTGCCGAAGATACTACATAGGTTATGTGACATGTTTTGTTGGAGACCCTACATGGGTTATAAGTTTTGTTTTACTGGAGACCCCACACGGGTTATATGTTTTGGATTTGTCAAAGAACACTTGGTTATTTATATTCACATTTTTTTGTTGGAGACCCAATATGGGTTTATTTACATTTGTTTTCGACATTTGACGGAGACCCTCATGGGTTAGCATATAATATATGTACAGTTGGTTTTGGCTCACTTTAGGCATTCAAATGATTATTTTTCTATAGCATGAATATATTTTGAATCATAGTAAGGATATAAATATAGCATTCTTATTTCATTCGCATACGCACTTCAATTCCTCATTCTTTTTTGTTCATCTTATCTGCTACTGCATATGCTTTGACTTCCCTTATGTTATATAAACTACGTACCCTTTCACTAAACTTGTCAAGCTTAAGCCAATTGATACCACCTTATAGATGGAAATATGGAGGACAGGGTACTTTAGGAGCCACTTAGGATGTGGATATGAGAGATGTTGGATGGGGCGTCTAAGCCCAGTGATCGGATATTTTGTTTTTGTTATAGTTAGACATTAGTCTTGAGGTGTTTAAATTTTATTCATTTGGAAGTTGAATTATTGGCTTATGGAAGCCTTTATTTGGATGTGGATTGGTATTTTCCTCGGATTAGTATAGATTTGGCTATGATTTATTTCCACTACACTTAGTTTATGGATTATTAGTATTATATATTCCATTGCATTTGACATGGTGAAAGGTAAATGATTCAGTAATCCACTACTTTAGATGAATGTGAATGGTTTATACAAGCTGCATTACATTATTTTGCTGCGATATTTGTATGGTTAAATGGACTTAAATGGATAAAAAGAAAATGTATCGAATTTATATATAAAGTGACAAGAGAAAAGGTGTCACACTTCAAAAACGAGATCTCCTCACTATGAGATATGGGTTCGGGGTGTGTCATCCAGCGTCATGGATCAGGATTCAGCCTCGAATCATAGCCTTTAAATCTTAGTCATGACAGTTTATCTCTTAAACCCCACATTGACAAATTCAATAAAATCATTATAGATTTAAAGAATGATGATATTAAAGTTGATGATGAAGATCAAGCTATTATTGTTTTGTGTTTTTTACCTTTATCATATGAATACTTTGTTACTACCTTACTCTATGAAAATGATACCATCTCTATGAAGGATGCTAACACATCCTTGCATGCTAGGGAGTAAAGGAAGAAGGTGTTTGGAGAAGAGGGTGTGAATCACGCTGAAGGTTTGTTTGTAAAAGGAAGAGTGAAGGAAGAGTGTTCATATTAATGATAAAGGTCAATTTAGATTGAAGTTTGGATCGAAAAATGGATATGCTATTATTGTCACAAGCCAAGACACTTTAGGTGAGATTATCCAAAGCTCAAAGAGAATAAATGGATGGAAGTTATTGGCATCATAGGAGAAAATTCTAATGGTTTTGAAAATGTCCATTCAATGACTCATTGTAATGTATGTATATATAAGGACTGGATTCTTGACTCGGGTTATTGCAATCACATGTGCCTAAACATATATTAGTTTAGAACTTATAAGGAGGTGAATGGTGGTAAAAGTTTGATGGGGAATAATATGCGTTATAAAATTATAAGGATTAGAGCAGTCTAAATCAGGATGCATGATGGGATTGTTATGACCTTGATTGATGTTTGACATGTATCAGAATTAAATGAGAATCTCATTTCTTGTAGTGCTCTTGACTCCAAGGTTGCAGGTGTACCATTGAAGGTAGAGTTATGAAGGTGACAAGAGGTGCTTTGGTGGTGATGAGAGGATAGAAGAATGGTAAACTTTATGTTCAGGTGCAACTACGGTTTCTTCATAGACTAATTCAGATGTTAACACTACCTGCCTATGGCATATGCGGTTAAACCATATAACTGAGATGGGTATGACAATATTTAGTAAGCATGGCTTGATTTATGATAAGAAAATAGGAAAGTTAGGCTTCTGTCAGAACTATGTCTTCGGGAGGAGATGCAGGGTTAAGTTCAATTCGATTGTTCATAAGACCAAGAGTATAGTGGATTACATTTGCTCTGATTTTTTAGGCTTATCCTATATTGCTTCAAAGGGTGGTTCTCATTATCTTTTGATTTTCATTGATGACTACTCAAGGAAGGTCTACATATTTATCTTGAAACATAAGGATTAAACATTTCTTAAATTCAAGCGATAGTAGGTAATGATTAAGAAGTAGATAAACAAGAAGATCAAGTAATTGAGAACTAATAATGACTTGGAATTTTGTTTAGGTGAGTTAGATAGTTTATGAGAGAATGAGGGGATTATTAAGTATTTTATAGTTAGAAACATGCCTCAGGAGAATGGTTTGATAGAATGCATGAATAAAACTCTTCTTAAGAGAGCTTGTTATATGTTGTCTAATGTTTGATTAAGAAAATAATTTTGGGTTGAGGCAATTTCCACAGCTTGTTACTTGGTGAACAGGTCTCCATTGATTACCATTAAGTGTGATTCATGAATAGATATGGCTTGACACTCCCGTAGATTATTTTAGCTTAAGTTTCATTTATTGCCCCACTAATGCTTATGTGAATTAAGATAATAATGAACATAAAGCTAAAAAGTTCTTGATTATGCATCAAGGGTGAAGGCATATAGTTTGTGGTTTTTTTATCCTAAGTCACCTAAGTTTTCTATTAGTAGAGATATGACTTTTGATGAGTTTGCCATGGTTAACCCGAGAAATGAGAATGTTGATGTTGATAGAGACCATGGTGTCACTGAACAAGTGGAGTGTAGTGTGATATTTTAGGAAGAAGCAATAGAACACCTATATTCCTCTCATCAAGGAAGAGAAGTAAGTTCCTAGTGAGGAGGATGAACAAGAGGAACAACAATATAATATTGCTACTAGGAGATAAATGAGAAAAATAAGACCACCTAAGAGGTATAGTGACTATGTAAAGATGGTTTTTTAAACATTGTTTATAAAAAAAAACTGTTGAGTGTTATGAGCCTTTCATGTACCATGAAACTGTCACAAGCCAATGAGTCTACATAATGGGTTGTTGCTATAAATGAGGAGATTGAATCTCTTCATAAGAATCAAACTTGAGAGCTTGTAAAACCGTCAATGAAAATGAGGATTGTTGGCTGCAAATGGGTTTACAAGAGGAACAAAGGAACTCTGGGTGTTAATGATATAAAGTATAATGCATGCTTGGTAGCAAAGGGCTATGGTCAGAAAGAGGGAGTGGACTTTAATGAAGTATTTTCACCGATTGTGAAGTATAATTCTATACGTATATTGTTTTCCATGTTTTTTATGCTTAACTTAGAACTAGAGAAACTTCATGTTAAGATGACTTTCTTACATGGTGAGCTTAAGGAGTAGATTTATATGCATCGGCCAGAGGGGTTTATTATCTCAGGTAAAGAAGACCATGTTTTTTTTTGTTGAAAAATTCTTTATATGGTCTGAAATAGTCTCCTAGACAATGGTATAAGTGGTTTGTATTTTCATGCTTGAGCATGACTTCTAAAAGTTAGTATGATGGTTGTGTTCACTTTAGACAACTCGTAGATAGTTCTTTTGTATATTTGTTAATATATGTTGATAACATGGTTATTTCTAGAAGAAAATGTATAAAATCAACAGGTTAAATGCTCAACTTAGTGGTGAATTTGAGATGAAAGATTTGGGGGTAGCGAAGAAGATTTTAAGTATGGAGATTCGTAGGGATGGAAAAGTAGGAAAATTGTATTTATCATAGAAAAACTATTTTGTGAAGGTACTTGAACACTTTGAAATATAGGATTCTAAACCTATGGATATTCCATTGGCAAATCACTTTAAGCTTTCAGTAAACTTGTCATAACAAACCGAGGTTGAAAAGAAGTACATGTCTCATGTTTTGTATGTAAGTGTATTTAGGAGTCTCATGTATGAAATGATTTGCACTCGTCCTGACATTTCACATACTATTAGTGTTGTTAATAAATACATGAAACATCCAAGGATGACACATTGGCTAAAAGTGAAATGAATACTTTGATATTTAAAGGGCATTGCAAATGTTGGTTTGGTATTTAAAAAAATAGGTGGTGAGCTAGACCTGAAATAAAGTTTGATTGTTGTACATTGTGACAGTTAAAGTGTTATACATATGACTAAAAATCAGATGTATCATAAGCGAACCAAACATATTGACGTCAGATATCACTTCATCGGTGAGATCATCTTGTAGGGTCAGATTGTTGTTAAGAAGATTGGCATGACCGATAATCCAACAATCATAATGACCAAGTCACTTTCGCCTTTCAAGTTCAAGCATTGCTTGGACTTGATTGGAGTTTACAGTATTTAAAAGTTACGCTTCGGGGTTGTTTGGAGAAGATGTGAGGAGAGTTTTCTGTACTTTGAGCTTGATAAAATTCATGTCAAGTTGAAGATTTGTTGGGAAAATGTCTAGAATTCAACCCGAGATATAGCTCAGATGACGATCTGGAATAAAACCCAATATGACCTGTTTATTGGGTTTGACTAACCTGACCCGCAGAGATTAGGGTTTAGTAGGGTATATATTGTGTGTTTCTTCTCTTTCTTGGATGGTGCCATTTTTGAAGAGGAAGATACACACTGTTCATTGTAATCTCTATTTTCGTTCATAATGAAATCTGTTTTTCCATTTTTGTCCATGGACATAGGTTTCAAGCCAAACCACTTAAATCATCTCTTGTTTTTTGTGTAATTGTGGTTTTTGTTATTTTCTTTCGTCTATTTTATTGCATACCACTCCAAATCTAAGGTTCCCCACAGCAATATATGTAACATAATACGATAAATCTGGAGCACTTTGGCTGTTCCTACTTGGTTCAGAGTTTAGAGTGGTGAATCAAATGATGGTGGCACCCACCTTGCGTGTTCATCTTCGAACATAGATTTGGATCCATGACAACTCGAAGATCAGTCAAGGATTCCAATCCAACATCTAAAAGGTACTGTTGTCATGTGGGCAGTTAGAAATGCAGGATCCACAATTCTAACAGTAGAGTATATATATATATATTATTAGAGAAGATGTGAAACTTTATAACAACACAAGTAGGGATGGCATTAGGCTAGTATTGGTATTAACCGAATCCAACCTAATCGAATCTAACGCCTATCTAACCCTGTGAACAAAGCAGGGTGCAGGCTAGGGAGGAGGTGTGAAACAGGACAGAATGGGGAATGATACGGAAAACATTTCAATAATTTTTTTCTAAACAAAAAAAAAAAAAAGAAAACATTTAAAAACTAGTGACTAAGACTTCTGCACGGCTTCTAAAACAACAGATTGCCGTTATCAGAGGTGATTTTGACACAAAATCAATACAAAATAACATTTTACAAAAATATCATTAACCCCTTTAACATCTCACTTATGATTAAAGATGTTTTTAAAAGACTAAAATACCTCAAAAGACACTCTTATCCCTTTACTTTTCTGCTCACAAGAACCTCGGTTTCTTCTCTTCACTTTGCTCAACCGCCCACTGCAGAAATCGGGACTTGGATTAGGTACAAATGAATTTTGTGCAAACATGTGCAAACGGCACCATGGGGTTGACACATATCACTGTTTGGCACTGATGTGTCCGCACCCTGACGCAGTTTGCACCAAATTCATTTGCTCCTAATTTTTTCCGCAGAAATCGTGGTATAATTGTGGAGCCTTCCGAGCATTACTCTAATTGCCCATTGTGTGGTGTTCTTTTTTATTTTCAATAAAAATAATTTTCCAAAAAAATATTTGCTTCTTCGTGAGTATCAACTAAATAGCATTTTTCAATTAAAAAACAGTTTTGAGATTTTTTAATAGACAACTCAAGCATTAATAACATTTTCCATGTTAAATTTAAATCCTTACACGCCCTATCATTTATTACTCACAACTATATCCCATTAAAACAAATTTCTGAACAAGTGCAATTGTTGAATCTTGATTTTGTTGTTGTTGCCAAATATTCGGGTCGAGCATGTTGGGCTTCAGGCCAGTCCAATCCAATTGACAGCCTTAGTAAACAGGTGTAAGGGCAGTGTCCCAGCATTTTTCTACCAAAATGATCCAAAATTAGGATTTGTTTTCCGTAGGGCTGAGCCTATTGGGCTGAACTTGAGACAGCGGGAACGTAATGTGTTGGAACAGATGGAACCCTTGGTTTCCCTATGCTAACATGGCTTGTCTAGTACTTCCGGACCATGCGAAATTCCCAAACAAAGAAAGGCAACCACAAACCCATTAACACAGTCAATCCAAACAAGATCTAACCATAAGGCCAAATTTGATTTCTCAACCAAACTTTTAAAAAAGAAAAGAGAGAGAGAGAGAGAGAGTATAGGCCACCTATTGCTACCACAAACGGAATTCAGTTCCTAAACAAACTTGTTACATCCTAATGTTGTCCAAATAAAATGTTAAATGCCCTGTACAAGGGTATTTTTATCAATACAATAGAATAAAATTTCGTCAACACATAGTGATTATACGAGGGTGCATCCCTGTCAAAGTGTCAATGAAGTTGTACATCTTGTTTGGATAATACTGTTTTTGTTGCTTCTGATGATCTGACCTCAATACTTCTAGGGTCAGAATAGCTCCTTCCTTTATTTTTGTGATAATTGCTAGTAAGCCTTGTTTGGAATGTTGTGCTATGAGGGAAGAGAAGGATACCAAAAGAAAAGGGAAGAGTAGGATAACTCATGTCGTGAGTTGTTCCCCATTCCAAACTCCTCACAAGGTAAAGTTTTCACTCCCTCATATGTGATTCAAGAAATTCCTTTCAACATTGTTTTGATTAAGGAAATTTATCGAAATGGGAAGCACTATGGATGGGTGCAAACTTTTATTTATGTGACGTGAAAATGATGCATGTGTTTGGCTAAGAAAGATCTACAATGAGGACACATTGTGATGCATTTACAAATGGGGAGTAAAGAGACCCCTTGATTGACACTGACACGTGTTCTACTAACAATGTTATGTCAGTTTTAAGCCAGCCAAATCCGGATCTACACCGCCTTTAGACACTCGACTCTTATTGGTCCACGTATGATGTCAATGGGGCCTATGGGAAGGTGACTTAAACGCTTCCATTTGAGAGCTTATACCTCTTTCAAAAAAATGTCGTTGCAAATGTTTAATTTTCTAATAATAAAAAATGAATAATTCTCCTCCAAAGTTGTCTCACTTCTCTTTCTCATTGTCACGCAAGTTCTCATGTCTCCTTTCGTCCTTTCAACTTTTTTATTTTTTATTTTTAAAGTTAGGCATCCACTTGAGATATGTAATATATAGTAGCAGTAAGCCAAAACACCCTTCTTTGTCAGTCAAGAACGAACCAGAGCCGTGTTTTGTATACTCCAACGACAAAGAGACAGATCGATTTCAATTTATCTTTTTTGCCTAAAAGGGGCATTTATCAGTTGTGGAACAGAAATGAACCCGTCGATGAATGGTGCCATATCAAGTGCACCACACTCCTGATGTGACCACTCAGGAGGGGGAATCAAAAACCTCCAAAAAGTGAATTGATTCTACCCCCGAGTGGTCCCATCAAGGGTGTGGGACATACGATATCATCCCTCGATGAACATCCAAAAGGCTTGGTAATAGATGTATGTTCGCTGATGACATGGAATACTACTACAATATAGTACATGTCAGTCTCTTTATCTCCGCTCCGGATTTTGTGCATGCAAAATCTGTGTACAATTCATGTTCACAGCTAGAACTCATAATTTGGGTGTACGGGATTATTTATTTTGAATATAATCCCGCAAGAAAAAGTTACCCATTTTCACAACGTAAAGTTACTCAATTTTATGAGTAAAGTCACACATTTCCACAAGTAAATATTGTTCTTTACTGTCACAATTAAAAGTCATATTTTATGCGTAAAAATTACTCACTTTTATGAGTAAAAGTCTTCAATTAAAGTTATTCCTGCATGTTAGTTCTTTACACTAATATGTGCTCTATGACCAGTGTTTTGTTTGTCCCTATGTGGACATGTATTGGATCTCTATGATGTCCCTTCCAAAAATCACAATGGTTTTCCTAATATCATGTCCTATAAATGGCGTTGATCGACGTCTCACTCTGATGAACGATTTGGAAGTAGATAAGGATGAAACCATAATATTCAGGGAAAAAGATTCAATGGGACAAGTCTCATTTGATGGAAACCATGATTTATGTTCAATTGGAACAAGTGTATTGGGAGGCCCCACCAGTTTCCATTTTCGATAAGGGCTGGTTTGAACAGAGCAGAATTACATGGAATTAGTTCCCAATACAAAATGAAAAGGTAGATCATTTGCAAAGGATGCAATGATCCTCTCGAAAACTACAGTTCCATAATAAAAAACAATTCACAGAACAAATGGTGTCAGAAAGGAAAGAGTTGTCACGTCCTACAATAGGCCAAAGATTATGATATTCGCCTTTTAATTGCTTGTTATTCATGTTGAGTAACTTTACAGTGCTTCCTTTCATGTCTTTGGAATAATTTTCCAGAAACCTAACCCTGCTTTTGGTTACACTAAGAATGTAACCATTTCATTTTGGATTGCCCTGGTACCTGAGTGCATATGAGCCTTAACCAAAATGAATTGATTTTCATACATCACCAAAATATGAATGATAATATAAATCATTTCATTTATAACAAACCTAAGATGATTTCAGTTTTAATTTTAGTTAGCTACCAATAAGAATCTAAATGAGTTCATTTTGAACCAGCACCTTATGACTTCATGTGCCATGGGAATTTAAAATCAAATGATTTCATTATATGTTTGAGTCGAACACATATAGGATTTTTTTTATACGAAAACACATACAGGTTCAAGAACTAAAAGATAACTTGCATTGGGAATGGAGGAAAGGATTTTTTTCAGCCAGTTTATTAGCTAAAATCGAGAAGAAAATTGGATTTAGGCGGCAATGTAGAAGAGAAATTTCCTAGGATGTAGGCTTCCCTCATAAAACTTGTTATATACGTTTATGAAAGGGGAAAGGATGTTCTGTCTAGGGTTTGGTGTCTAGAATAGTGTCCAGGACACCAGGGGATGTCATATGGAATAAAATGCAGCATCCACCCATTTTATTCCATATGATGTCCCCTGGTGTCCTGGACACCAAATCCTGGACAGAACATCCTTTCCCTTGTGAAAAACATCAGGTATCGACAATTCTAGATTGCTTAGCAAGTCCGGAAACTGACTTGTCTAGACTTTTTAAAAGAAAAGTGTCAAATCACGAGACCGACTTGTTTATGCTTGTGAATCAATTTTCCAAAGGGAAGGGCTATTGGCACCGCCAAAATTGATCACCACACCACCATTTTAAGACGG
>JAOXJP010187217.1:0-11960 GCA_025762735.1 Platanus orientalis | reverse complement strand
CCCCCCCATATCACTTTTCGGTGCTGATAGTGTTAGTTAAGAGGAGCGAGCAGATCCAATCATCCCTTGAAAACGAAGATGTACTCAGGCATGTTGAAGTCCTCTTTAAATGTATATAATGAGAACCTTTTTCCAGAAACGCTGATGGTTCGTTTCTTTCGCTATTTTTTTCTGTACCGATACAGTTTCGTTTGAATGAAGTGAACTCCTAACTTGGCTCAATATGGATCTATGTTACCCACCCATGTGTGTTTTACCACATACCGTATTCTTCTATCGGTTCAGTACATAATCGTTGTCCTTATTACCGTAAGTTGTGTTCTGCAATTAGTCTTCACAAGAAGTCCATTTTTTTTAAAATTTTCTAGTGATGAGTTTATGACAGTACTTATGATCATTCTCTTGAAACCTACTTCACTGAAGTATATACAAGAAGCTCCCCAAGTAGACATTGGTAAGCTCGGCCCTGGGTGTACGCATCTTCTGTTTCTTTCTGATCCTTCTGTTATCGTCACGGTTGTCAACAGGTTGGGGTCCTTGATCCGACTCATTGACAATCTCCGCCCCATTGTGGTATTACTATTTTCACTTCGGGTTCAAAATTGATCTGGTTTGTGTCAGATGCTGATATACCCGGAGTCTACCAAGTCACTGATTGTGACTATGAGAACATCAACTACTTGTATCAATCTTTGGGAACCCACCCTTTTACCCGGTTCCCGTTGGCCATTTGCTCATCCATTAGAGTGCAAAACCATCAGAACCTGACCCAACTTGGACTTCTCTAAGGAACCTTGCTAATCCATGTGGTTTCTGTGGGTCCTGGTTAGCATACTTGAGCTTAATAGCTTGCGTAAGCATTGACTAATTTCCTAATGCAAGACCCAATTTTGACCTGTTGGCTCCGTACCCAATGAAGGGCTGGATAAATTAGGTCCTTGGGTATGAGGGCAAACCTTGGGTTCATATATGCCTGGTGATTAGGTGCCATTGGCAACCACTAGTCCTCAACTGGAGTTATGCTGTTCTGATTTATCAGCGTGGAGTCGGTTATCCACTCAACACATTTAAAACCATTTCTTCTAAATGCAAACTACCCATGCAATGGTGGCCATGTATTCTTAGCTGGTGAAATGTTTGGAAGGTGGGATTCTATTATGGATAATTGAAGGGTTGTATTGTATAGTTGGCTTGATGAGTTGGTTCTTTGTACCTGATTGGGATCAAGAAGAAACCTGTTGATGAGATTAGATTTGTAGCGATTAAGAAGAAATTAAGTAGGGCAAGGGGCTTGGTGGTTTTGTTGTATTCCGTTTGAATTGGCGTTCGTTAAATTCGTGTTCATTGTAATAAGGTTTCCTATAAAATTAGGTCACTTCAAATTATCCCCTTTTTTTGGTTAATAATCAACTCAAACACTTGAGCATACTGCATGAACAAAAAACATACTACAAACGACCAAAAAAATAAAAATAAAAAACCGGAAAGAAAGAACCCTAAAGACCTACGAAGTCCTGCTTTTTTGTTAATGCAGCTCACGTGCTTGAATTTAATCAGATCTTTTTTTTTTTTTTTTCCCTTTTATTTGTCCCATAGATAATAATTGTGACGCAAAAATTAGGTGATTTCTCAAGCTTGGTGTAAAGGATTCCAAGCGCAAAAGAGGGGCAAAATACATAAAAATGCATGATGAAACCAGATAAGGAATCATGAATAAAAGATTCCAGTCATGCCAAGATCAAACTTTCGTTGGTCCAATCGAAAAGCAACAATAGTGGTCACGTTGCAAAAATTAGGCGAACCCTGAACCCTGAGCTTATTATTAACCCGTCAGGGCATTATGTACAAAAAATGGACAATAAACTAAATCGCACAATTGAATTACGTTCGGGCTTGATCTTGTCTGTCACAAAATAATAGATGCAGCTACATCACCATCCATTTCTACATGTCCATACATATTCCTACCATCTTCCACGACCGTCCTCTTTTCAGGAACTGTATCACTATATCCATGTAGTTGAGTGATACAATTCTTGAGAGGAAATAGATAGGGCTAACTTTTCCAACTATTACATGGGTTACAAGTCCCCTCCCATTAACAGTTGGTGGTGGATCTTGATGCCCCACTAACAGTTGGTGGTAGATCCTAATGTACTGTCAAGAATGAAAGATAACTCGATGAAACATTTCCATCTTTTATCACCATCTTCCATCTTTCAAGGGAGACACAAGTCATCATAAATATAGCCATCCAAGTCCCTATCCAAGGAAAGGAGCCAAATCCATCTGTCCAAGTGTCCTACATATACAGACACACTCATGAGGTTATGTGATGATCATATGGGGATCATAAATTTTTCAATGAATACAAGTTATATGCATTGCTTATTCAACTTTGACACTTGTCTTAGCCGACAACATATTGCTTATTAAGCTTTGACACTTGTCTTGGTAACAACGTATTGCTTTTTAAGGTTTTCCACTTGTCTTGGCTAACAATATATTACTTATTAAGCTTTGACACTTGTTTTGTCTGATAGCACTACCTAAAGGACATATTACATCTATGTTTTATATCAGAGGAAACCCATCAAAAGGATGATCTTCTCCGGTTTACATATCACAGGTCAAAGAAGCCTTTCATTCATACTCTTTATTTATACATAGACTTGGTGAAAACCCGTAAGGATGCCAAGAAAAAATAAGGGAAAAATGTATTCTCATTGAGTAGAATATCCAAAAGGTAAATCACTTAAAAACTATCCACCTGAACAATGATAGCTTGATCATGTTAAAAACAGGTACATAGGCAATCCAAATACATACACTATGGACTTACATTTAATTGAACTACGTTTTGGCTTGATCCCAAATAGGGTATGTAGGCATTATATTATACTATGAGAGATTTAATCACCATTTCAAAGAAACCCCATATTTCATAACAATAATCCCATCTTACAAGAGTATAAACTATAGAAGAAATGATGCAAAATACACACAATTCAACTAAAAAACAAAATTTATTCATATTTTCAAGAAAAGTACGAGGTGCTCTACAAGAAAGAGATGAACCATCATTACATTAATCATCCTAAGGCCTAAATAAGTCTAAAATCCTTTCGTGTGTCTCTTGATGACGTCTTAAAGCAGTCCTCCTCTCGGTTGTTTCCAGTGTAGCTCTTCTCGGGCATTGTAAGCATCTCTTCTAGCATTGGCCACTTGCCTATTCAAGAACTTAATCTATTTTCTATGGGGATTGCTCATCTTCTCAACCTCCACTAATTAGGTAGACAACCTGGCTAGCTGGTCCACCACAACTAGTAGATCAACAAATGTACCATCAACACTTTGGCTCACCATAGCACGCTCAACTTCGAGAATCTTTACTTTGTATTCTTTTACCTGGAGATCAGCTTATAGCTATGGGTCATGCTCAACCACATCTATCTCCCTCTCTAGAATAGTGCCTTAAATTAAGGGATCAAAGTACAACTCTACAACACACATAAACCATCATTAGATACATCCCTCTTAACCAAATCTAAGCCTTCAAGTGCATCTTTCTTGGCCGCTACCAGATCAAGAGTGTCTGGCCCAATGGAAGAGATGTGTTTGCATAACATCCCATATAGATCAAGCATTGGCAAATCTAGATGATGTCAATCACTTTTGGAGGGCTGAAGCATTATCCACAATCACTTTTATGTTTGGAATGACAAAAATAATCATCAACAACAACTTAATCATAATAAAGTGAGCTTTTAATAAAAAAAAAGAAATGTGATACCATTCCTAATTTCAAGGATTTTGATGGGACTAAAAGGGATGACTACTTCAGGGGATTCTATTTGACACAACAAATAATATCATGGTATATGAAGAACAAACATATAATTACAAATTACAAAATGGTAAATATACCTGCAGGGTTCGCTACCACACCTCCACCTGCAGGTACACTACCAACACCCACTAAGGCTAATGCACCTTGGGGACAATCTACCTCAATGCCCTCCGAAGGGGTATCACCCTCATCTGATTTAGAAGATTTTGCTTCATCCAAGGCCTCGAGGTCAAAGCTAACATTGGGTCTATAGGATTTGGACCAAAATAAGCATCAACTATAAATCCAAGGACATTGGGAAGACCAAATTCAACAAGATAATTCATGAGTGTCGGGTCATAACCACTCAAATAACGGTGTCTAGGAGAAAGAATGTCTATCCTATCCGAGGGAGAGGTAGTCTCACTGGTAGCTTTGGGATCCTTAGTAGTGTTATCATCTACCACTCCAACACCGGATACGATACTTCCTCACCTCGCTCAGGTTCAACTTTTGTGCTTGTCTCTTTAGGGGTAGCTTGTACATCATTTATCTCTTTAATAAAATCTTGTACATTGTTTACAGGATCTTCTATGACCATGAGATCACCACCTTTGGACCCATCCTAATACAGGGCATCCATCTATTCCATGTTAGAAGATTATGAGCTAGCAATAGGGTTGGAGTCTGAAGGCACATCACCCAAAAGCTTATCTCCTTGGCCTTCTCGAACTCCCTTAGAATGAACTAGGGCATTATATTGATCCTCTACCATGGTTTCGCAACAACAGGCTCATTGGTCACCTCCTGATATTAGATTGATGATTTCTTAGAAGATTGAGAGGTGGAATATTTAAAGTTTTCCAAAGTCCCATAATCCACTTTTTCATTTAATTATGATGGTGAAAGACCTTCCTCTAAAATATCGCCCACTTTAATGGAAGTATCACCTTTAACATTGGACAATGAAAGTAGTTTGTTAACCTCTGACAGGTCTTCATCATAGTTCCCCTTAAGTCTGTGTAGGGTAGGGGAGTCATCTCCACTATATTCTACAAAGTCACCTTTAACCCCTATAGGTCTTGTGACTTCAATCATCGACTTGATTCTCTCAACAGCAACAAACACATAAGGTGTAAGGAGACTTAGTTCTTCTTGCCCGCTTTCCCAAGAAGGCTCAAGGGGTCAAGTATCGATTTCAATAGGCTCAAAACCCTAGATCTCTTCAAGGGATAGATCGACATGTTCACTTCCCTCTGAGACAACTTCAGAGGATGATCTTCTCGAAGTGCAAGAAGCTTTGAAGGGGCTATGTGTGCATTAACACCCTCGACACAGGCCCCATGTGAACGTTATGGGTTTATTCAATGAGGCTCAGAGGTTCTAACATCAGCAGTATGATCTATCGCCTCATCCATTGGTTCTCTGACAACCCGAAGACCTTTTGTAGCACTACCAGGTTTAACGGGCTCATCATTAAAAACACTCTCTTGAACTTGCATAAATTGAGAAGGAAACTTGATTATACTTTCATTAAGAATTAAGGGTTTATCTTTTGTGCTACGTTGATCATCAACTATATCATAAAATAATTCTATAGGTACAATTTTAAAAGAAAGAATTACCTCCATTTGAATTGGATGTTTAGAGGTATAGGGATTGGTAGAAATATGTCCCACTACTGCTAGTTCTTCACTCTCCTTATCTCTAGAAGAGCCACTGTCATGATACTCACGTCCTATCGGCCTAAAGGGCATGAATTGGATTGCTTGGGTAGATTGTGTGGATTCTTTGGTACATCTCCTCCATCTCTTCCTCTGTACAAGGATCTAGGCCTAGTGCGATAGTTGAAGTAGTAAAGAGGCCTCCAAACCTTTTTTGAGAGCTTCATCATCTCTAATTGTTGCCTTAAAGGTTATGGGACATGTCTGATCCCTCGACCTTGTTTGAAGGGGTTTCTCGATCCTTTACTAGGCATGTAGACAAAGTATCACAAGTCAACAAATAAATGTTGGAATTAGGAGAAAAGAGTTTATATATTTCATCATTGAGATCCGTCATTGTATAAAAAACTCTTTCCCTCTATCCTTTTCTTAGCTCCTCAAAACTACTGGCAATAGTCACCAAGGACACGAGAGTTCTGTCTAAATCCCATAAGCCTTTTAATTCTTTTAAGACCGTAACTACAGAAGGCTTAGGCACTACTTGAGATACATTCCTGATCTTAAAGGGGTAGCCGGTCCTAGAGAAAGAGAAGTAGCAGGTCTCTTTCACGAAGGAATAAGAGCTAGCCATGGTTTAGAAGTCCTTGTGGGAATCCTAGACTCATCCTCTACTGGACTTAAAAAGGTCTCACTATTCCAGATTCTTCTAAAATGAGTAGCATTGATCTCATATAAACTCATAACTATCTATTCCCAAAGCTCCCTAGAAACTCTATTGATGTTGGGGGAGTTGGTGATTGGTCTCTTTCTCTGAAACCCTCATCATGCACAAAGGGATATAGGGTTGGGTCCATGGTTGCAGCAACAAAGTCCTTAAAAGGAGAACCTTGGTCTGAGCTAAAAGAGTTGGAAGGGCTAAGCTCTCTAGTGGGAACCTGACCCCTTACAGACTCTTTTCTTTTTCCTTTTCTTATACCTTGAGAAGGAGAAAGGGGGGATGTACAAGAATCGGCTACCAAAGCATTACTGCCATGCTTCTTCTTCTCTATCTTTTTGAATGGATGTCGTGTGTCAAGTTTAGAAAGTCACTTGTCTATACGGTCTCCAAAAAGAACTTTATCCACCCCATTATCATAAGTCACATCAGAAAGGAGGGGGTTTCACTCATAAACCAAAAAGTGGGCACATGAATTTTTCTAACATCAGGCAAAATCGTAATAAAAAGTGGTCTTTCTATACACTTGGGAGGGATGATGGCTCGACTTTTCATACCAAAACATATGAGATAAAGGTAGTGGGTTTTGATTTCCAATCAATCATTGGTAATGCCTCTCTTCTTGGCATCCATAGGCAGTTTGGGAATGAGTTGATGACAAGTGAACTGACGAGCCATCTTGTGAGCATTATAGGCTCCTACAAAAAAATGAACCTCCTATTTCCATGCTAGGGTCACACTTCTTAATGAACATAAATATGTCCAAGCATCTTTGGATAGGGTTCCATCATTAATGAGGGTTTTACCAGAAAAATGATAAGCAAGTAAGAAGTCAAAGTTGTTCTCCAAGGAGAATTTGGTGTCCACTCGGGGGAACATCTATTATTCTTTGGTATTTTAAAGAGTTAAGGAGCGTAATCCAGTGCAACCTAACTTCCTTTAGATGATATATTGACATGAAATTAAGGCACATCCATCTTGTGAGATATGCAAAGGAAAGTAAATGATCTTTTTACCAGGTTCTTTTGTTCTTAGGCCGTGATTGACTAGTGAAAGCATACCACTATATAGACAACAAAGACCTGAAATAGAAAGGCTAAATTTCTTTCCCATGAAAAACTTTCCAACTGTAATAAATGTGCATGATTTGATTCTCTCACCAAGGCTACATAGGAATGCAAAACTGCTAAGGAAAGTAGCATACATACCCACCAAAAAGATATCATTAGAAATTCTCGCGTGTTGTTTGTATCCTCTTTTCTCGACCTTTGTGGATTCTTGACTACATTTTCTTCTATCAGGGACTCCATAAAATAATTTACCTACACTCCGTATGATACATTCAATGTTGAATAAAGCGTAGATGTGGAAGAGACCTTGGGCCACACTACGAAGAATATCAAGTTCTTTATTGCAAGGAGTGTATTCTTCATAAATATCTCCTTCAGTTAGGAGCTGTGACACTGCTACGAACACCCATGGGGTAACCCCTACTTCACTGAATCTTGTAATGAAAGTGTTGGCATTTGGACACCAATGGGACATAGATTCCAAAAGCATCTTGTTATGGAAGTTGATAGTTCCTGTCAAAACTCAATGGCTTCCACCATATCAACATCTGAGATTAATTTGGGAAATTTCTCTAAACAAAGATCCACATAGATCTCCCATCTTGCATCTGAGGTTATATTTGAAGAACCTCAAAACTCCAAGTTAGTTCAATGGATTTCTTCCTCCACAAGTTTATGGATCTTTGGGCTGAATTCAATGATTACTGTGACATTCGGAACAACACTTTCATCGGTAGATGGAAGCAAGATGAGACTTTCATAATATCTGGCTACACCTAGTTGTGTGTCATATATCTCACCCCAACCTTTCTTCTATTTTTTTTTTTTTTTTTTTGATAACTGAGGTTTCCAGGTCTCTTAGAGGCTTAGAGCACCTTTCTTCTGTTTATTATATATTTAAGAGGATTTGTAGGCACAAATGTGGGGTCAAACAACGATTTACTACGAAAGAATGTTAGCCCAAGGGCAGGGCTCCTTGGAAAGAAAATTTCTCCCTTCCTTTTCTAGGAAAAAAATTTCTCTTTGGAGCTATTATTACATAGGAGAAAAGTATACATATATAAGTACTCTGAGAGGAGGAAAGAGAAAGTTTTAAAATTCTTAGAAATTTTACTAAAGTGTGAAATTTATAGTTGTGGACTACATTTAGTCATGAATCTCACATAGTTGCGATCACAATTTAAGTCATGAAATAGTTCAGTCATGAATACATTGATTAAGGTCCAGTCACGATTTATAATTTTTGGAAAAGTCTCCTCATGGAAACTTGCAAATCGCAAATAAAATCTCAGTCATGGATCCTCAACTAGAGAATGAAGGAGGGTTGTGACAGGAACACAACTCGCATCATGATTAAGGTCGCACGAGGGCCATTCCTGATTCAATCAAGGCAAATTGTGGGTCGATGCTCAGAGCCGGAGTGAGGTTTCCAGACAGTCATTGTCCTGGAGAAGGTGACTGAAGCACCCAAAGGGTTTTTTAACCCTAAAACCTTATATCTCTACTAAAAATCTCAAATGAGGCACCAAAATGCTCGTATTGATACAGAGATTAATCCTACAGGATTTGAAATGGAGTTTGAGCCTTGGATTTGTGAAGAACAATAAGAAGGGGTTCGAGCTCCGAAAAAAACAAAGAATAAAGGATTCACCGGGTGGAAAAGCTTGAAAATTGTATCAAATTATTTGGAAAGGCAAGGGAAAACTTTGGTTGATGCAGAAATAAGATTTTGAAAGCAACGAGGCAAAGTTTCACAAAAAAAGTTTTCGGATGCATAAGGGAAGCTCTGAAAAATTCCAAGTGATTTAAGGAAGAAGAAGAAGAAGAAGGGTTTTATACCTAAAAGGGTATTTTTGTAATTTTACATATGAATCGAATAGACCCATCGAACATGGAAGGTTACATTGATCTTTTCATATAAGCAGTTGAAAAGACACAAATTCGCAAAGGGTCAAATCATCCTTTCACTTTAAAAAGTAAAGGGAAAATGGTTTTTTCACCTAAAAAGTTGAACAAATAGATGAAATGAGTCTATTTCGCAAATGAAAATTAATAATGAGTTTCAAAAAACCCATCACTAATCGCAGACCATGTGGAAATATTTTTGAGGGGGCATCTGTTGACATAGGAAATTGGTAATTAAAGCAAATTTACAAAAATGCCCTTCCACTGTGATTGGGTAAGTTCAATTGCGACAATAACAATTGTGATTGGAAATCCCTGATTTGCGACTAACGGAGGGCAAAAACCCAAAGTTGTTATATTTTATGATTCAAGCATCAGGGAATTGTGACTAACACGATTTTAAACTCCTAGGGCACCTAAGAGATTAATAGATAAGTCCAATGCATGCACAACTCCTCCAATTTGTACAAGTCATCAAGGAGGCATAATCCCACACCAAATAGGACTCTTCCTATAGTTAGACTCCTCTATCTTGAGAACAAAAATAAGTTCAAGATTGGATAAGAGCAACATATTGAGTTCCAAACGATCATAGGTTTTTTTTCCTCAATAGGATGATCTTGTATCAAGATGAATGAGTGATACATAAAAAAGATAGGCAACAACTTAGCACTGATTAGAATCCTAGAAGAAGTCTAGGATCAATTACCACTCATTCTATAAATACCCAATCATCTACACGTTGGCAACCTTTTCAATGCTCTCTCACTCCCAAACAATCTTACGTTCTCAATCAAGTTCTTCATGCCTTCCAATCCCAAGACACTTCAAGTTTCATGCTTTCTTATTCCTTGAAGTCCCATACGTCTATTAAACCTGTAAAAGATTCAAGGATGACGATCACAACTCAAGAACTAGGGGTCAGGGAAGCGGCATGGTAAGTTAGTGAATCAATTGTAACATGGGTGAAAGTGTGTGCTGTATATATCAAGAAGCTATATTCTGGCTTATATATTAATAAAAGCTTCATTCTTGAATTCATTTCTTTTCTTTCTTTCTCTTCATGCACTTTTTCTTGTTTTACAATTTGATAAATGAGAAGTGAATCCAAAGTGTGTTGCCTTTAAGGTTGTCATAATTAACAAGTTTTCTGAGGAAATCTTGAGTTATTGTCCCCACCATAAAAACAATAAACCAGCCTCTATAACACTGGGTAATTTGAATATCAAATTTCAAGTTCATTTGAGACAACAAAAATTGGTGTTACAAACATCATCAATGTCAAAGGTGTATTTGTTAAACATTTTCTTACCCAACGCGTCTTGATTGGAAAGCAAAATTTCAAATTCAATGATATATGGACAGTTGATTCATCCATTCTTGGTGTTGATGAATGGTATGTACTCCTTTTTCAAGCCTCGAATGAGGCATTACCGTAGTCGAGCTCCACTCACCAGTTCATCTACATCTAGCTCTGAAATTTCTACACATATATTCTTCACTTTCTAGAATTAATGTGAAATTGACATACTTTCTTGAGTCAACATTGCAGGATCATTCTCAAGCAGTTACAACTTTGCCGTATTTTTTCTGGTATACAACTTTTCAAGTGTCTCCTAGACTGCCTTTGGCGAATCAACGACTCGAAGATGATCCATCATCTCTTTACTAATTGATGCCCTCAAAGCAATTAAAGCTTTTCTGCACTTGATATTCTACTTTCATCGTGCTTCAATGTTTTCTTGAGCGTCAGTTGGAATCACCGAATCATCTCCAAAAAATAAGATCTCAAAAATCTCAAAAATCACCGAATCATCATGCTTCAATGTTTTCATGAGTGTCAGTTGCACAACCTCCAATACTTGTAATTTAAATGCGTAAGCTTCTCTACACCAAATTGTGTAGATCCATTTCCTCCACTAGTTGGATCATCACATCGAGCAAGAACTTGAACAATAACTTGACTCTTCTCCAACATGTTATGCCTGAACTAGATAGCCAAGAAGAATCACAACTTCTAACGAAGCTTTGATATCATGTCACAAAACAACCGTGAACCACAACTCAAAAATCGAACCAAAGAAAACAGATTCTGCTCCACAACTTAATAGAGAAACAAAAAAATTTCGTTCACTACTTACATTAGGAAGAAAATAGATTAAATGCCAAACTTAATACGTTAACCAACTCCTACACTTTCTCCACTACACTTAACTTACCCCACCAACACTCACAACTAACTTCTAGCTGGTAAAAATTAAAACCTAAATAAAGAGAATTATTAGAGACAAACGCACAACCCAACACAACTACTAAGAAATCGTATCCAACATAACTACAATGGACCGTGCAAGATACACCAAACTTTGACACATTTTACCCCTCCACCCCCCGAAAAAAAAAACAGTAAGAATAAAAAATGAAAAGGTAGCTTTTGAGGGCATCTTTGATTTCCAAACAAGGCTTGCTACACTGAGCCTGTTACCAGCATCGACCATGTAATGGTAAAAAGAGGCCACTGAATAGACTCCTTTAGCATCCCTCACACAGACTCTGGAGTCAGCCTCCTCAATAGGGGTGTGCATGGGCTGGGCTGGCCCGAGCCCGGCCCTAGCCTAGCCTGCAAATTGGCCCGACAAAGCCCAGCCCTTTATTGAGGGCCGGGCCTGGGCTTACTTTAGCCCAGCCTGGGCCCGACCAGAGGCCCAAACTTTTACATACATAATATATATGTATTATATATAATATACTAATTATTTTAAAATTATCAATAGTAT
>JAOXJP010187206.1:0-12331 GCA_025762735.1 Platanus orientalis | reverse complement strand
ATATATCGTGTCGGTCCTGGTAGACATGGACATATATCGGAAGATATTTAAGATATTTCGAGATATTTGATACAATGTTTCTTACTTCTCCATGTCACTAAGTTTCCACCTACAAATGACTAATACCCTGAAGTAGACCTTCTATACGCTAATGAGTCATCCCAGTCTACATCAGCATATACTTCAACTCAATGATGACCATGTCTTTTGTATAAGATACCATTTCCAAGATAACATTTCAAATATCTAAGAACCATGTATACAACTTCCAAATGATCTTGAGTGTGAACACGCATAAATTGACTGATTAAGTGATATCAAGAGAAGTTAAGAACAAATATATAAGGCGACCAACCAGCATTTGATACCTCCCTACATCTATAAGCCTTTCATTGTCATACGAAAAATTTTGGAAAAATGTCAATGGCTATTAGCTTATTTGTCAAAGAAAAATAAAGCTTCAACGAGAGTGGTGCAAGGTTTACAACCTATCATCCTTGACTCCTTTAGTAAATCCAATACAAAATTCCTTTGAAAAAGGAAGATGTTGCTAGTTGACCTGGAAACTTCTATTCCAAGGAAGTATTTTAATGAGCCCAAATCCTTGACCTGGAAATTTCTATTCCAATGAAGTATTTTAATAAGCCCAAATCCTTTATTTCAAATTATATTGTTAGACTGCTCTTAAGTCGTGCAATCTCCTCATCATCATTCTTTGTAGACTGTAACTACTATGTTGTCAACATGGACTATTAGGTCTATCATCTTGAGACCTTGGTGTTTAATGAAAAGCTTATGGTCTGCTTAAGCTTGTCTATACCCTACTTTTACTATAGCAGTTCTGAACCTTTCAAGCCAAGCACACGATAACTACTTTAGCCCATATAATGTTATCTTCAGTTTGCAAACCTTACCTTTGGCACCTAGCATATGAAACCCTAGTATTGTAGCTAGATAAACTTCTTCCTCCAAATCTCCAAATAAGAAGGCACTCTTTACATCGAATTGTAATAATAGCCATCCCTAATTTGCTGCTAGAGATAAGAACCCGAACTGAATTTATTTTTTCCACCAGTGTCAATGTCTTTTAAGTTTTGATAATCTATGACATAGGTTTGGTTAAACCCCTTTGCAACCAACTGTGCCTTGTATCTATCCACAATACTATCTAAGCCTTGTACCTATCCACAATACTATCTAACTTGTTTTTAATTGTAAATGCCCATTTGCAACCAACTAACTTCTTCTCTCTAGGGAGGTCAACCAATTCCCATGTTTTGTTTCTTTTTAAACGCTTGCATTTCTTCTCTAATAGCACTCTTCAATTTTGGGTGTAAAATGGCCTCAGATACATTGCGAAGAACAAAGATAGAAGACTAGGCAACAAAAAAAAAAAAAAAATTGGAAGGATGGTGATTATGCATGATAGGAAACAAAATTTGATATTGGGAGTTGGGTACATGTCCTCACACCCTTTCTAGGGGAAATTGGTTGGTCAAGGTCTGTCTTAAGGATAGGAGAAAAAGAATAAAAGGATCATTACCTATCTCAAAAACTGGCTCCGAAGTAGACTCCTAGAGTGGTTCATGAGAAGTTAAGTTTTGTCCTTATACTCCTTGCTTCATTCTCCTTGTATAAACTTGTAGTTCTTCCCTCCCCCCCTCCCCTTTCCACCATCACTACTACCATCAAAATGACCAAAATGATATATGGAAATAGGAATTGGAAGTGGGATTGAAGAGGACAACTCTTCACTCCTAGAATTCTCCCCCTGAAGAGAAGTCCAACTTGATGAGAAAAAAGGAATGGATTCAAAAAAAGTAACATCCCTTGACACAAACTTATGGCAAGTGGGGGGGGTGATAGCACTTATACTCTTTCTGATCAACTCCATAACCCAGAAAGACACACTTGAGTCCCTTAGGATCTAATTTGGAATGATTGGATTTAGGTACATGAACATAACAAATGCAACCGAAGGTTTTAAGAGGAAGAGATAACAATGGAAGATTAAGAAATAACAATTCAAGTGGCAAATTAATGGCTTCAGATCAGAAAGTCCAAGGCACATACATAATGAACATGAGTGCTCGAGCAATCTCTAAAAGATGTTTGTTTTTTCTTTCTATAGCTCCATTTTGCTCAAGAGTCCTCAAGCGTGTGGTCTAGTGAACAATTCCAAACGCATCAAGAAAATATGTTAAGTCACGTGAAATATACTCCCTACTATTGTCAAACCTTAAGAATTGGATTTTGGGTGTTAAATTTAGTACAAATAAAGTGAAATGATTTAAAGGCAACATTCACATCACTTTTCTTTTTCAACAAATATACCCATGTTGCTCTTGAGCAATCATCTACAAAGGTTACAAAATAACTAAATCTAGACAATGAGGTAGTAGGAGATGGCCCCATATATAAGAATGCACAGGAATAAAAGGAATTAAACTCTTATTTTTATTACTTGCAGGTTAAACTAGCCTACAATGTTTTGCCAATTGGCACGATTCACAACAAACATTAAACTTAGAAAAAGAAATGTGAGGAAATATCTTCCTTAATACAGTGAAAGACAAGTAACCAAGTCTCTAATGCCACATAAACAATTCATCTGTTGTGGAAAGAGAGACATCCATCTTTATTACTGAAATAGCTACTGGTGGATTAGAGTCTAGAATGTAAACGTCATCCTTTGCATGCCTCAAACCAATCCTTTTCTTCGTCGCAATGTCTTAAAACATACATTAGGTAAAAACAATGTAACACAACAATTAAGATTCTTTGTAATGTAACTAATAGATAACAAATTTAAAGTGAAGTTAAGAACATGAAGAACAAAGAACAAGGACAAGTTAGAAGTAACAGGGATATCTCCCTGACCGCCAATAAAAGATAGAGAACCATCAATTATCCGAACTTTGTCTTTCCCAAAATATATATGATATGAGGTGAATAAGAACATATTGGTCATATAATGGGATGCTCTAAAATCAATTACCCAGGAGCACTGAGGATTGGTAATTGAGGCAGACAAAGCGAATGTGGATGTACTTGATAGAGCAAAGGATGATATGGATACAATAGAAGTGTGATCAAGCTGAAAAACAAAACATATGAATGCTACAATCTCATCACTGGATAGACTTCCACCATAAAGTGAAATAGGGGGCATGGGAGTAGAAATCACAATAGGTAGCTCTATAGAGGCTGAAGTCACAAAATGGGCGCTAGGTTGATTTCCACCCAAACAACCACCTCCTCTGCCACTACTAAACCCATCCCGCTGAAATGGATGAAGAGTTAAGTCTTGGGGCCATCCATGAAGATCCCAACATTGATCTTTGTTGTGCCTCGATCGACCACAATATTCACATTTGATTCGGTCTCTGACTTCAAATGAATAACCAAGCATGCCACCACAGTCATGACCAGAGGAAGCTACCACGGCCACCTCTAGTAAAACTAAACACTAATGTTTCAACAATAGACACTAGATTCATCACCCCTCTTCCTGATGAAAGTACGCATAAACTTCATTCAAGGAGTGGGGATGACCCACATTGAGGGTTTGAACTTGAAGCTGCTTGTATTTTGAATTCAAGCCTATAAAAAACTCAAACACTTGGATTTCCTAAACATGCTTTTTTAGGCAATTCCATCTTTCACATAAGATTGGCAATATAAGGTGTAATATTCAAACTTGTCCCACATCTTTCGAAAAGTAGAGTAACAAGGGTAAGGGATTAATCTCCATGTTTAAACTGTGAAATCCTTCTAAGTTTATAGACTTGTATTATATTTCAAACCTCAGAGTAAACCTTAGACAAGGAGTCCCAAATCTGATGGGCACTTTCCAATAACAAATAATGATCACTAATTTCAAGTTTCATGGAGTTTAACAACAAACCCATGATTATAACATTTTTTGTCTACTACTTGCAATAATGAGAATCACCCTTTGGAGGAATCTCCGCATCTCCTATTAGATACCCATCCTTGTCCTTTCCTCGAATGTAAATGAGAACTTATTGCAACCACATGAGGTAGTTACTCCCATCAAATTTCACCGTAGTGATTTGGTCTTGACGAGGATCATTAACTAACTGGATGTTGCTTACATTGCCTCTCTTGCTAGACTCACCCTAGGCATGGTGCAACAAAACTAAGGCATCCAAGTGATCTGCCTCGAGTAAACACACCAAACTCATACAATTTCCACACAAAGAAAAAAAAACTCGTACAAGCTACTCAGCTTGTGAAAAGATTGCCTTCCACAGATTTCACGATTGAGACTTCATACAATTGAAGAGAAGATCCTACAAGCCCTTGAAACTCCCATTAAGATTGTCTCTAAGCACCAATTTTGGATTCATAGAGGTATCTGACCCTGTTCACACCAATTTTTCAATCTAACGTCATACAAGGATGTTAATGGCAAACATGGGATCCGAAAAATCAACAAATAACCTTTAATACTTCATGGATTTGAGTGAGACCATATCCTACATGCTTCTTAGTGAAAAATGACCCATCCATGTCTGAACAATCTCTAAAAAATTCTTTAATCGATTTTATCAAATCTATGATTTTTTTGAATTTTTCAAAAAAAAAAGAAAAATCTTTAAAAAAAAAAAAAAAGCTTATTTATTGACTCTAAAAATTACAAAAAAAAAAACCAAAATTCCAACAAAAAAAAAACCCTTTCACCAAATCATGAATTTTTGTGAATCTGACATTTTTTGACAATGTACAGACCACTGACATCAGCTTTGGTCTTCTTCGTTCTCTGCTACTCTTCACATGAAAGTCGATATACCACACTCTGATACCAAATTGGATTTAAATATTCAAATGTTTATGGAGGAAAAGAAGAAAAGAAAGGATCTTACCATTGAATGTCAATCGTATATTTCTCTCTTTATCTCATACAATGGTATCTATACTCATACCTTATTTATTATACCGTATATAAGGTCTTAAAGAGACATGGGTATACAATACCGTTATGACATAAATGCCCACGTCTACATATAGGTATCATCTCCAACAAAAACATGTAGATTCATCCATGTTTTTCCTAAGTATATTTGAAAATTGATTTTTATGGATTCTCACATGAGACTTGAAGAATTTTAGTTAGTATGCTCCCTTCTATGTTCACATTTAAATTGAAAATACTCTAAATTTCATAGCTCCTTATGTGCTTTGTAGATGGGTCAAGCATCTGGTAATGGGTTTCTATTTCTGGCTTAGATTATGAGATTTGATACATGAATGCATCTTATTTAGGCTTCATATTGACATGGAAATAACAATCTCTACTAACTGTGTAGATAGAATTATGGTATATGAGTATCCATTTGATTTCCAGTTGGTTGTGTGATGAAACCCCTATGTGGATTAGCCTTTATGGCTCGAAGACCCATTCGTGGGTTAACCTTTATGGCTCAGTGACCCATTCATGGGTTAGCCCTTTATGGCTCGAAGACCCATTCATGGATTAGCTTTTATGGCTCAGAAACTCATTCGTGGGTTAGTCCTTCTAGCTACAACGACCCATTTGTGGGTTAGCCTTTATGGCTTGGAGACCCATTCGTGGGTTGACCCTTATGGTTACAGAGACCCCTTAGCAGTTGGTGTTTATGGCAACAGAGACCCTTTATATATTGGGTGTTATATTGGACATGTGTTTTCACCAAAAACCTCCATGGGTTATTATGCATTTGCTTTGTTATTCGATGGAGACCCTTATAAGTTGTCATGTTATATGTATATGTTTTGGATATCGGAGACCCCTATTGGGTTATTATAAGTTTTTCTTTAAATCATAAGTAAGGACATATGTATGTTGATAGAGATCACCATTGCACTTGAAAATGCATTTGAACTTCTTACTCTATTTTTTATTTTTGACTTACAATATTGCAATCGTGCTTGGCTTGACCCTATTTCCGTTGTATGTTTTGTATGACTTCTTACGAGCCCATCAAGCTCACCCATGTGACAACATTTTTCAAATTGAGGACTAATAAGTGTACATCTTGTGGATCAAGACAGGATTGGCAGAACAGAGCTTGAGAGCTCATCTGTTTTAGTTTATTCAATTGTTTATAAAGGGAGCAATGTTTGGTCTTTGAGAATATATGTTTTGAGAAGTTTTATTTGTTTAAAGTTTAATTTCAAGGAGTTGTAAGGATTTATTTTGATTGGGATTCTCATGCAAAATTTTCTCTTTATAGATGTGGATGGTGAGGTTTCAGGTTGAGTAACAATGTTGATGAATGTTTAATATGTCCACTGCAATATAGGGATAATATGCTAGTACTTTATATTCTGTTGCAAAGGTGAATTGAAACAAATGATGAGTATTATTTCCCTGTGAAATGCTATATGGTTATAAGAAATAAAGGTTTTAAAAAGAAATGAAGAAAAGTAAGTAAGAAATGAGTGGCCACACTCCGAATCCAAGATCAATACAAGGCGGGGTCCAGGTTCGGAGTGTGTCATCAAGTGTCCAATCCAGATTCGAGTCACAATAAGGACCTTGAATTCGGGTTGTGACATGGAGGTAGACTTTCACTTCACCAAAGATCATTTAAAGTCAAGCACCATTTGTATGCCATTTGTGAAGACTAAGGATCAGCTTGGAAACATCTTCACCAAAGGGCTATACAGTATACAGTTCATTTCTTTTGTTTAAAAGCGATGTGGGATCTCTATTCTCTAGCTTGAGGGGGAGTGTAGGAATACATGTATATATGAGAGCATGCCATTATTGTAATACTAGATACATGTATGTAGAGGTTGGTAGTATAGTAACTATACTATATTGTATGGTTTATGCCTCACACAACTAATAAAAGAAATGGTAGAGTACTCTACTCCACACGTTTTCCCAAATTCTCCTTTTCTTCATTCTACACAAACCCTAGCACCCAATTTGATCTTTCCATTAAACCTACTCAAACAGAACAAGCGTATCTAGAAGGGAAGAAACTGCTCCTAATACAGCCCAGATCTAGTGACACCATTTTCTTTAAAGGCAAGAACTATGAAATTGGCAGTTCTTAGCATCCATTAAACAAGACATCCATCCTAGTTCTGGTTGCCAAACCATGAGCCTTTATGATAAAGTGCAAGAATCTTCACAAGCCACTGCTCAAATTGTGGAACAAACAATAACAATATAAGTCACCTTCCACAACCAACCTCTCAAAAACAAGGGACTAAGACAAATTAGAACCTTTGAAGAAGATGAATAATCTCTGCTCTATTGGAATCCCATTCTCCTATAGAACCAAAGTAGGCAAAAATGGTTGTACCAATACTTTCTCTAGAAACTCCCCTACTACCAAAGGTTCATAGCTTTCCAAATGAAAAATCAACAAAATAATATTGTATTTGGACAAGGGGCAATTGACAAACAATCTTTAAAGACGAAAGATTGGATCTTAGCCATGAAAAACAATCTCTAACATCAGTATAAACATTCCTGAACAGGCCAATTAAGAAATTAGATTATTTCCTAAATGGAATGAGATGAATCCTGAAAAGGCATAAATGCATGCCGAAAGCAGCATTCATCTTCTTCTTGGAGGCACAAAATACACACCAAATAACAAAACTATATATATATATATATATATTTTATACACACATTGAACACCAATAACCTTCATGAAATGACTCCAAATCTAAGAGACAAAAGAGCAATGGATGAATATACGGTTCACAAATTCAGCAAAACCATACAGTGGAGACCCATGAGAGGATAACCTCCACTACATGGGCCTTATTTGAAGCATATTGCTAGCGTTAGCCTTTTGTGAGTAAACAAAAGACTAAAATTTTGATAGAGGGGGGGCTAAGATGTCCAAATATCCTTGCAAGGGAAAAAATCATTCCTACGCAGCCATTTTACAACACCAGAAAGAAAAAAAGGAGGATAATGAAGAAAAGTTACCATTATCAATAAAGGATAAGTAACCATTAAAGAATCAATAGTGGATGAAACCTTAGCACTTTCAACTTAAATTGAGTCTGTCATGAACCACAAACTCTCTACTCCTTGTTGGTTAATCGGCTTGTAAGGAGTGAAAGATGGAGCCCAAAATCCAGACAAGACTCATAATTCTCTCTAAGTCTCTCAAATCCGATCACGTGAACACTCATCGTCTGCAGGATGTAGACCTTTTGACTTATTGCATTTACTACTTAATTTTCTGACCCGGCCTTGTGTTTTAATACGAATGTGTACTCCTAAAGATACTCTACCCACTTGGCATACCGTGAATTAAGTTTCTTCAGAGAGCCTAAATACCTTAGAACCTCATGATCAGAGAGTAATATGAATTCTTGCGACAACAGGTAATGTCCCCAATACCTAAGGAACTAAATCACCACATAGAATTCTTTGTCATAGGTGGAATATTTTAGTTTGGCCTTATTTAATTTTTTGCTAAAATAGACCATAAGGTGTCTTTATAGACTGAGGAATCCACCTATTCCAATCACAGATGCATCGCATGCAACTAAAAGACTTTGAAAAAGTCAGGGAATCGCATGACAGGAGCTTTAGTCATCCTCAACATTATCTCCTTGAAGGCCTTGACTGTTGCTCGAGTTCACTTGAATTCACCTTTACGGATGCAGTCCGTAATAAACGCCAAAGCTAAGCTAATTCTCCGGATAAACCTCCTATATTAAAGTGGTCAAACCATAAAAACTCCAAAACCTCATGAATATTGGTAAGTTCATGCCATTCTACAATTGACTTGATTTTTTCTAGATCAACGGTCATCCAGATACAACAAATCCTAAGAAGATAACCTGGGGTGTCATGAATGCACACTTTTTAAGATTTACGTATAGTTTCTCTCTATAGAGTATCTCACATACACTCCGCAAATGATTCAGATGGATCTCCCTACTAAAGTTGTATATAAGAATATCATCAAAACAAATAACCAGAAACTTCCCATTGTAGGGCCTCAACACCTGTGTCATAACCCTCATAAAAAT
Source organism: Platanus orientalis (assembly GCA_025762735.1). Classification (NCBI taxonomy): domain Eukaryota; kingdom Viridiplantae; phylum Streptophyta; class Magnoliopsida; order Proteales; family Platanaceae; genus Platanus; species Platanus orientalis. Next base: position 3,310 of record JAOXJP010187206.1, on the reverse strand, counting down.
ATTAGGAGCATTGGATAATTCAAAGGGCATGACAAGTTATTCATAAAGTCCGTCCTTCATTTTGAATGCGGTTTTCCACTCATCCTCCGGCTTAACACGAATTTGGTGGTAGCCACTTTTTAGATTTATCCTGGAAAAGATAGTAGCACTAGCCATCATGTCCAACATGTCATCAAGTCTAGGGATAGGAAACCTATACCACACTGTAAGTTTGTTGATGGCTCTGTTGTCAATATACATCCTCCAAGAACCATCCTTCTTTGGAGTGAGAAGTGCAGGTATGGCACACAAATTCATGCTCTCCTTAATGAACCATTTTCTCAGCAATTCATCCACCTGTCATTTTAACTTGGCATGCTCTGTAGGGTTCATCTTATAATGAGGTAGATTGGGAAGAGTTACTCCAGGAACCAGATCAATGGTATGCTGAATATCACACATCGGTGGTAACTCATCTGATAAATCTTCAAGGAACATCTCTCTGAACTCTCTAATGAGTGGCACTAACTCAACTGGAATGTCAAAAATGGGGTCAGGGATCACTGATCTAGCGACTAATGCATACACGAGTGTATCCCCCTGAACCTCCAGCTCGAACCCCTTTGGGCTAAGAATGTTCAAGATCTTTATCTGTAGACCTTTCACATCCTTCCCTATATTCACCGGACTCTTACCTCCAGACTGGACTCTTGGTGAAAGTGGAGTGAGCTTGATCTTCTTGCCCTTGAACTTGAACACACATGTGTTGTCCTTATAAACACGGCATAACACCATATCTTGTCTTTATACTGATCAAACTCAATAGGAACATGGCATCTATGGGTGACTGGAATGAAAGAAGAATCTACCCACGACACTCTGTAGGGCTGAGGGTGAGGAGTAACGATAAGTCCAAGCCGCTTTACATTATCAGTAGAAACCATATTAGTGCAACTTTCACTATCAATAATGACTGTAGTTTTTCTTTCCACACTTGACAAAGGTGCAAAAAATGGTTGTCCTTCACCAATCCTCTTCTGGAGCAGAATGGATGAGAGCACATCTCACCACCTAGATGGGAGTCTGAGGAAAGGCGTAACTAGAATAGGAAGGTCTCATAACAGGTATACAATTATCATCCCTCTCTCCATCATCATCACTCGGGGCCTAAATGGAATCAACAATCTCATCAATGTCAGTCTCATCATCATTAGTGTGTAGATCCCTCTGAACCTCCTCCTCCACAACATCCTTTAGGAATAAAGCATGCTCTCTACGTGAAGGACAAACCTTTGACTGATGGCCTAATCTCATACACTTATAACATCTATCAGGGTTACTCGAAGAACGAGCCTTAGCCTCTCTTTTTTCTTGATTAAGAACTGGGTCATTTCTATAAGGGTCAAGACCAACTCTAGGTGGTTGCCCTCCTGATGTGGGTCTAGTATCCGAGCGTCTAGGATCTTGGGGTCGTGGAGCCAAAGGGCTCACACACCTCTCCATGTCGTATGTTATCTTGTAGATCTGCTCTAAAGTGGCGATGTAGTAAGGAATAAGCTCCTTCTGAATCTCAGGTTGTGGGCATCGCGGAAAGACTGGGTGGTTTGCTCACCTCACTTCGGGGAACCGCACCCGACCTGCTCAAGTCGACCTATGGGCTTGGGTTCGGAGTTGCCACCAACTCGGATTTTTACAGGTGGGGTGGGATGTCTGTCTCGGGTTATGGGCTTTTTAAGCCCCAGGCTAGGCACTTGGGCCTAAGGTTTTACTCTTAGACTAGTCTGGTTTCCACGGATCTATGTAAACTATTTAGTTGCAATTGGGAAAGGTGTTAAGCACCCCAATTACTCACCTTTTTAGGGTGACTCCTCTAACCCAGCAATTTCTAAGTTCCAGTAAGTGAAAATCAGTAGATAATGTTCCTTTGATTTTTATTGGTGTAGACCACCCCCGTGGTGTGATCATTGCAATTAAACCTGAGACATAGTCTTCGGCTGCCTACATACTCGATCTTGTATGGTTCAGTGTTCCTAAGGTTTTGTCGGAATCAAACTGCATGTGGTTCTGGGGGTATGTTGTGTGTGCAATTCTCGATAGTCAAGTGCATATGACTGTGAGAGTGATTCAAGGTAGGTTTATTTTAGGGAGTTCATATACTTACAGAGTACTCCTCACCGCTGAAATATAGTAGTGAAAGGGGGTTAAGACTATCTTATACCAATATGAGTATTTTAAGGACTTAATTGGGCTATAGCTAAGTCCTAGGGTCTTTAGGTCGTGAACCAATACGATATGACCCTAGGTTAAGGTGGAGACTGTAAAAAGTCGGGACGGGTTGAAAGGCAATGGTCGAGTCGGATTACGCAGCCGGATCACATTGACGTAACAGTCACGATCCCAACGTTGTCCCCTAGGTAAAATTCAGGTGTTGGATACTTAAATGTTTGATAGTGGACCTAGTCTATGTACAAAGGTTAGACAAGGTTTCTGGAAGTTGGAACAGGGTTTTCTATGGTTCTAGGCATGTAGAATTTCATTCTCACGTTTTGATTTGTCAGAAAGGGTAAAACAGGGATTTTCCAAGTAGTACGCCTGAATTCTCTGTACACTTGAATTCATGTACACTTAAACTTTCATAGAAGTAAAAGTTCAAGCATATTGATCCCAGTGGACACCCCTTTGTTGCTTTGGTGAGTTTAGGGATCTGGAGGCTTTTATTGAAGGGTTTTGAACTCATGTAGTTTGCTTCCAGTCTTCCGTTCAATTAAAAATAGAAGGGCAAAACTATCTAAGATAGTATACCTGAAATAGGCAGTACGCCAGAATTTTAACTGCATTGAAAATTCAGGGGTACTGTGAACAGTCCACACTCAAATGGGTATATCTCTCTCCACAAAACTCAGAATTGAGCATGGTTGGTCTCTTTGGAAAGCTGAGGGAGATCTTTCCAACAAGGTATAATGAACTAGGGTGGAGTACGCCTAAAATTGGTTCTACACTTAAAATTTAACTCAATTAAAGTTCAAGCGTACAAGTTTTTCAGGCGTACCGATTCTAAGCAGCAGTCCAGTAGCCTGAATTTTTGGACTTTTAGGGCACTTTCCGAGGTCCAATGGGTCTAAAATTTTATGAGGAACTGGTTAAGACCTCTGGTATGCCTCTAAAAAATTTCACACACATTGGCCAAGGATAAACCCCTCTTTAGAATTTTCAAAGGGGGTGGGTTCTGTGCAGTTTTGCACAAACCTCTATGAAATCCGGGGGTGGTGGGGCCTAGTCCGGGAGTTATACACATGGGGTTGGGCCCAAATTTCGCAGAGAAATAATAGAG
>JAOXJP010187195.1:0-12331 GCA_025762735.1 Platanus orientalis | reverse complement strand
AACCTGACGCCACCCTCCTCCTTTATCCGGGCTTGGGACCGGCAATGTCTGAAGATACAAACATTGGCGGAGTTATATAATTCCCAAAATACCTCTGCATAAAACCATTAGACCTGAATATGGGCTCTATCTTGTTCTGCATTACACAGGCCTCATAAGAAACCCCAGTTTACACCTAAACTTGGTTCTAGACCATCATTTCCCATCCAAATTGCCCTAAAACCTCTTCGAATTTCTTAGCATAGTAGCGAGCATCTTCAACACTCATCTCACAACACGACTCACCGACTCCTCAAGCGTGAGGTAGAGGGCTCCTTCATAAGCCCCCAAATCCTCCCTGCTCCATTGTCAAACAGAGAATATACCTGGTTCAATTCCTTGGCTCTCTATATCAAAGTCGATAACAGACTCCCTTGGGTTTGAAAACTCTAGCTCATGAGCTTTGAGATCACCCAACCTATTTGAAGGCTCCCCTACTTTGAATTGGCCCCCAAATTGACCCACAGTTGAGACTGGTTTGATGTTGGCCAAATCTAATGTGGCCCCACTTAACACATTGTGTCAATTCATTAATTTGCCAAAATGGCATGGACCCAGTCCTTGGTGTTAGGATCGATTTACCTTCCTCGTCACAAAAGAAACATGATACAATAAAATCAACAAGCAAAACAAATAGATAAATCATGTACAACTCAAGATTTACGTGGAAAACCCTAGTTTGGGGAAAAAACTACGGAACCGTAGAGAAAACTTTCACTATCAAGAAGAAAACACATGAAAGACGATTTACAATTTTGGAACCTCTCTCCCCTCTCCTCACGCAACCCTATAACAAAACATATAAATATCCCAAAAACCCTAATACATATACGGATATGGTCCGGATCCGATCTGGTACATAAAAACATAAATAACGAGTCAAAAAATTTCCCAAAAAATTTCGTGTTTGGGTTTTTCTTCAAGTTGAATTCTTGATGCTAACCCAAATCAAACTTCACACATTACACTTGGTCCTAAAACTTTTGCCCAAGTAGCTGCCCTCTGCTATGTTTTTCCATAAGGCATAAGTCTATATCAAATGGTACATAGGGGAAAACTCCAGTTAGGCGGGTAGATTGATGACTGGGGGATTGACAGAAAAATCCTTGATCGGGATCCCACTAATCAACATTCTATAATCAGGGATATTGGTAGAACTTAGACAATCCTTCATACTCGTACCCTCTGAGGGAAAAGATGTAATTGACCTCAAGGGATTTGATCAAGGCTCCATAAGTGTTACTTCAGGAGGGGCAGATTTGGCAATAGGCTTCAAATGCTAATTCATACAAAAAACCCTTCCTTTTTTGATGTGATGGGCCTTTAACGTCATCTACTCCGATTGTCATTTTAAAATTTGAAGCAACCTTTCTTTGTGTCTACCTTTGTGGTTTTTGAAAGCCAAAAACCACCTTTGTCAGTGGTTTTGCAGCGTACATCGTCCTCTTGGGATCTCCGATGACTTTGGATCATCAGATAGGGGAATCCCATGCCTCATCTTCCATCTCCACCGTTGGTAACTTTTCTCATGATGGCCGAAGCTTCAACCGAATCCATTTATATTCATAAAGGTCAGAGGATCGATGATCAACACACTGATGCGGCATGCCCTCCCAATTTCATTGAAAATAGATCTCATCGAAAGATGGAGAGGCAACCTTTGAACCTTGATTTGAATACTTGTAATCTATTAGTAGAGAAGAAGAAGAACAAGAAGAAAAAACCTCTTACAATTGTGTTTTATATTAAACAATTTATTTATATACAATACTTATGGTATATCAAAGATGTATGGGTATATAAATACCCTTTAGATACATGTATCACAACTCTCCCTTAAGTTGGAGAATAGATATCATGCATTCCCAGCTTGATGACTAAGGATATAAATGATACTCTACCAAGACCTTTTGTAAAGATATTTGCAAGTTGATCTTTGGTTTGAATGTATGGAATACAAATACTTTCCTTCTTGATATGATCCTTGATAAAGTGCTTGTCCACCATGTTTGGTCCTGTCATGCTGAATTGGGTCATGTGCAATGTTTATAGCTGCTTTGTTGTCACAGTAGAGAGTCATGGGTCCTCGTATTGGAAATCCAACTTCGGCTAATAACAATTTTAGCCATAATGCCTCACAAATCCCATGAGCCATTAATATAAATTCAACCTCTGCACTAGACCTTGTAACCATAGACTGCTTCTTACTCTAAATCACCAAGTTCCCCCCCATGAAGAAACAATAATCTGAGGTAGACCTATGATCTATTAGTGATCATGCCCAATTAGCATCAACATATACTTTGACTTGAGAATGTCTGTATCATCGATATAGAATACCCTGTCCTAGACAACCTTTTAAGTATCTTAGGACTCTGTATGTGACTTCCAAATGGTCTTGAGTTGGAGCATGCATGAATTGGCTGATTACACTTACTACATAAGTACTATCAGGACAAGTTAAAGATAAGTAAATGAGTCGTCCTACAAGTCTTTGATATCTTCCTGCATCGATAAGTCTCGCACCATCATTTTCCTTCAATCTATGGTTTGCTTCTATAGGAGTAAGACAAGGTTTACAACCTATTATTCCTGTTTCTTTTAACAGATCCAAAACATGCTTTCTTTGAGAAAGAAAGATGCCTTGTTTTGATATAGCCACTTCTATCCCCAAAAAATTTCGCAAAGAACCCAGATCTTTAATTTCAAACTCTTTCGACAGTCCCCTCTTAAGTTGTGCAATCTCCACTTCATCATTCCCCGTGATCAGTTTGGGCTTGTTTATATTCTACACTAATCATGGTAGCTCAGAATCTTTCAAACCATGCTCAAGGTGATTGCTTTAAGCCATATAATGCTTTCTTTAGCTTGCAAACTTTTCCATTAACATTAGGCACATGAAACCCTGGTAGTGTGTCCATATACACTTCTTCCTCTAACTCCCCATGCAGGAAAGCATTCTTTACGTCAAATTGTAAGAGGGGCTACCCCTGATTTGCTGCCAATGGCATGAGTACTCTTACAGAGTTCATTTTCACAACTGGGGAAAAAGTTTCTTGATAGTTAATGTCATTAGATCGAGTGTACCCCTTTGCAACCAACCTTGTTTTGTATTTCTCCACAGATCCATTTGACTTGTATTTCACTGTAAATACCTATTTGTAACTCATTAACTTCTTTCCCTTCGGGAAATCAACCAGTTCTCCTATCTTGTTTCTTTCCAATGCTTGCATGTCTTCTTCCATGACATTCCTCCATTGTGGTTGGTGCATAGCCTTAGATACACTGCAAGGAACAGATATAGAGGACAAGGCAATAGAGAACTTGCGAAATGATGGTGATAGTGTATGATACGACACAAAATTAGCCATTGGATGTTGAGTACAAGATCTTATCCCCTTTCTAAGAGCAATGGACTAGTTAAGATTTAAATCTTCGGGAACTAGGGTAAGGTTAGGAGAAGAAGGAATAATTACATTACTTGTCGCAGGAGAAGGTTTCAAGCAGAATCTTAGAGTGGTTCATGAGAATATGGGTCTTGTTCTGGTGCAAGTTCTTATTTCTTTCTTCAGCTGTAGTATTTTAACTTTTTCCCCTTTCTTCATCATCACCATTATTTCCTTTTTTTTCTTCATTCTCCCCCTTTTCACCAACTTCATCGAAATGATAGATAGGAACTGATACTGGGAGTGGGACCGAGGACAACTCTTCACACATATACTACTCCTGAAGAGATGTTTGACCAGAAGAGAATAAATGAAGAGATTCAAAGAAAATGACATCCCGTGACACAAACTTACAATGAGTAGGATGATAACACTAGTATCCTTTTTTTATCAACACTATAGTTAAGGAAAATGCATTTGGGGGCTTTGGGATCAAGCTTAGAGCAATCAAATTTAGGGACATGAACATAACAGATGCAACCAAATGTTTTTGGGGGTAGAGGAAACAATAAAGAATTAGGAAACAACACCTCAAGTGGAGATTTGTAAGAGCTAATTCGGGAGGGCATCCGATTCATGAGGTAGACCACCGTTTGAATGGCTTCATACTAAAAAGTCTTAGGCACTTTCATAGTAAACATGATTGCACGTGCAATCTCTAAAAGATGCTTACTTTTTCTCCCTGCCATCCCATTTTTTTCCGGATTTCCCGGACATGTGGTTTGGTGAGCAATACCAGAAGCATCAAGGAAGGATATCAAGTCACGAGAAAGATATTCGCCTCCATTATCTAAACAGAGAATTTGAAGTTTTGTGTTGAATTGGGTGCAAACCATAGAATGAAAGGATTTAAAAGCAACATTCACATCACTTTTGTTCTTAAGTAAATAAAGCCAAGCGGCTCAAGAACAATCATCTACAAAAGTTACAAAATACTAGAAACCAGATAAAAAAGTAGTAAAAGTAGGACCCCAAACATCAAAATGCACAATGGAGAAATGAACTAAACTCTTTTAATTATTACTAACTGGGTATGTTACCCTACAATGCTTAGCCAACTGGTAAGGTTTATAATAACTATCCAACTTAATTAAAAAAATGTGAGGAAACGTCTTCCTTATTACATGAAAAGACAAGTGACCAAGCCTGCGATGCCACAATGATAACTCATTTGAAGTGGAAGGGGAAACATTCTTCTTTATTGTAGAAGTAGTTACTGATGAAGTGGAGTCCAGAATATAAAGACCATCATTCTCATGACCCAAACCCATCGTTTTCTTTGTCGTTATGTCCTAAAACACATAATAGGAGGGAAAAATGTAACACAACAATTAAGGGTCTTAGTTGGATGACTAATAGACAACAAATTCAAGGTAAAGTTAGGAATATGAAGAACAGAAGAGAGACACAAGTTAGATGTAGCAAGAATAGCACCTTGACCAGCTATAGAAGACAAAGAGCCATCTGCGATGCGAACTTTGTCTTGTCCAAAACAAACAGAATAAGAAGTGAATAATGAGGACATAGCAATCATGTGCTGAGAGGCTCTAGAATCAATGATCTAGGAGCACTTGGAACCAGTAAGTGACGCAGACAATTCAGATGTAGTGGTACTTAAATGGGCAAAAGAAGATGTAGGTGTCATAGAAGAATGATCAAGCTGGGAAATGAAATGTTTGAAAGCTGCAATCTCATCACTAGATAGAACTCCACCATCAAGTGAACTAGGAGGTAGTGTAGTAGAAGCCATTATGGGTAACTTTGTGGATGTAGAAGTAACCGAGTGAGCACTAGGTCTATGTCCTCTAGAACGACCACCGTCTCTATCACTGTTAGAATCACCACGCGAAAGGAGCGATGGGTGAAATCGTGGGGGTATCCATGGAGATCCCAACACTGATCTTTGGTGTGTCTAAACCGACCACAGTGTTCACATTTAAGATGATTCTGATCATCAGGCAAAGAAGTAGATCTACTACTACGGCCACGCCCCATGAAACTGCCACTGCCACCATGGGGAGAACATGAAACTAGTGCATATTTCTCCATTGAAGGAGTTGAAGTCATAACCCCACGACGGCCTTCTTTGCGGTGGACATACGCATACACCTCATTTAAAGTGAGGGGAATGACCATATGAAGAATCTGTACTCTGATTTGCTCATAATATGACTTCAATCCTGCCAAGAATTCAAAAACTCAAATTTCTTTAACATGTTTCTTGTAAGCCGTTGTATCTCGCGTACATGATAGATGATAAAAAGTATAGTGCTCTAACTCTTCCCACATTTTTCATAAGGCAGAATAATAAATTGCAAGGGGCTTATCTTCTTGTTTAAACTGGACAATCCTTTGCCTTAGATCAAATACCTTGGCTGGATGGCCAATTTGAGAGTAGGCCTGAGATAAAGAGTCCCAGATTTGATGAACTGTTTCCAAGAACAAATAATGATCACTAATCTCAGGTTTCATAGAACCTAGAAGCCACCCTATAACTATTGCATTTTTTGTCTTCCACTTGTTATACTGCGGATCACTCTTGGGAGGGATCTCAATTTCTCCGGTCAAATACTCCTCATTGTCCTTTCCTTGGATGTAAATAAGGACGGATTTGGACTAAGTGAGGTAATTAGTGCCATTAAACTTCACTATGGTTATTTGTAGTTACGAAGGATCTCCATGGGATAGCATAACACTCACATCGCCTTTGCCGGCCTCACCCGAGGTTTGACCCAAACTAACTTCAGACATTTTGAGACTATTAGGCTAGAGAATACTCACAAAACAACTGATAATAGAGTTTTGTCCCACCCAAGACCTAATGGTTGAACAATAAGAACTGGCTACATAGGCTGACGTCACAAATACACCATACAATTGCAGACATGAATACCGAACCACTATTACTGGGAAGTAACATTCCTCCAACCTCTAGGTACACCATAATGATGCAAACAGCCAGCCTCAAGCATCCATCATGAATCCCAACTGTCAATACATGAGAGAAAACGAACATGAAGAGTGGGGTGGTAAAACCTGACAACGAAACTCGTCACAGCATTTCCAATGTAACTCCAAAATGTCTGGGAGTTTATTTATGGGGTTTCGATGATTAAACGAATCAAATACAGCCCAAAATAACCATCAGTAAGTCACCAGCTCAAGCACACAGTCGATCCAAATCGTCAGTCAGCCTGGGCGTCAACTTTGGTGGACGAAACATGAGAGATCTCTCTCAATCCTTCACTAATCTTCACGAGAATTGTTGCAATAGCTTTCTAGGAAAAATAATGATCCAGCCATGTCCAAAAAACCAAATCAAAAAACTTTGATTCAATCCCTCCTGTACACAAAATTCCAGATTTTGGAATTTTGAGATTTTTCTAGAAAAAAAAATCATTAAAAAATACTAAATCACTTCGAAATCGCATACAACTTGTTCTATAATGTCTGTAAAATCTTGTTCTTCCAAACCCATCAAAAACCTTCAATCACTCTGACAGGCCGTATGGCTGCTGACGTCAGCAACTAGGTGAGTCCAGGCTCTCCATGTTGTCAACCTCATGAACCTGCTCTAATACCAACTTGAATACTTGTAATCTATTAGTAGAGAAGAAGAAGAGTCTCATGAATGGGGGAAAATCGTATGAGTTATTCTGTCTTATACGGTTGTGTTTTATATTGAACAATTTATTTGTGTACAATACTTATGGTATATTAAAGATGTATGGGTATATAATACCCGATACCCTTATGCCCCAAATACCCTGTAGATACATGTATCACAACACCCTGATCCACCAAGCCCATTGCAATTGTGAAGGCAAGAGTGCCCAGATCCATCAACCATCGGTGAAAGACTAGGCTACCAGTGTCGACGGATCTGGTACCCATACAAATCCAGCCATCTGACTTCATCCTTGGTCTTACAAAAAAAGGATCCCTCAGTCACCCACTAAGAGATAAATAGTGACCTCTCTTCTTCGCAAGAAACATTGTAATTTTATAGTGATTTTAGGCCGAGAAAGAGATAATATTAAATCTCTCTATACAGACAGCCAAGGCCTACCTAGCGACTGATGACCTCTCCCCTGAAAACCAAACTCTCCATCATTTTGAATGACCCCAGAAACATTGTGCCTGACTGATAATGCTTGGAAGTCTCTTTCCTTCAACTGAAAAATCTGAACCTCCTTAGTTTTATAATCATTTGTAAGCAACTATTGCTCAAGAATGTAAGCGAGAACCAGAAGCCTTAGAATCTGCTGGAATGATGATTCTTCGGACTCTTCCATTCCTAGGATTCACAGAGCATTCCACAGAACGTCCTCTTTGGTTTCTTTGAATAACCACCACACAATGGATCTTTGACTGGTCTGCCTTCATCTTCTAGTGTTTTAGCATTGGGGGAGGGCTTGTATTTCTCTTGTTTTTTCCAAGAGAATTTTTTTCACCTTCATTTCCGGTTCTTGTGAAACTTATCAGTATCAGCGATCTTCGCTGCATTAATCAAGACACTGCAAAGCCAACTGATGCAGGACCAACCCAAATAAAGCCTGTCAACCTGTGGGTAATGGGCCCACAAAGGTAGGTTTGGGGTATAACCTGTTACGGTGTCAAATAGGGTCAAGTCTAGACAGAACAGAGGTGAATAATTAGGGTACTTAGAACAGCAACAAGGGGTGATGTTCAGGCTGGCTGATAATAGGGTAATGAACTAGGGAATCTGGGCTGTAACTTAGCTGTAACAGTAGGGTGAATGGGCAGTGTCTATGCTATTAAAGGAGGCTTATCAAGGATGATTTGAGGGTTGAAAAGTGGCTAGGACAGCAAGGTGTAGGAGACACTTATGTGTTCTGTTTTGGGATTATAACCACAAGGATATTTAGGACTGTTGGTGGCTAAATCAGGGTCTGTTCTAAAGTGAAAACTGCTAGGATATACTGTGGGTTTATGGGATTAATTAGAGTATGGCACAAGGGTAAAACAGGGAACTGAAAAGGGTCATGGTAGGGTTCTGTAAGGGCTAGCTCATGGACAGATTCTGGACTTGAAGATGGTTCCAAACACAGAACACCTATACTGGTTAAATCTGGGACTGAGAACAGCTTAGTTCAGGGTTACAGAAAGGGGAAAAACAGGGACTGATAAGGTCAGGGAAATAAGCATAAACAAGGGACTGAATTCTGGTGCAAACAAGGACTGATGAAGGACTAAAACAGTGGGGTATAAAACAGGTCTAAAAGCAAGATTCTGGGCTGATTCAACAACCTAATAAAGGCTCAAAACAGATGTATAACACAGGGTTTAACAGTCAAATTTCTGGATCTGTTTAAGTGGTTTTTAAAGTGTTCAATTGGTTTCTGATTTCAGGAATAGCAGAAGAGTATAACAGATTTAAATCTGGGGGGAAACAGGGGCTGGAATCAGGGAGCAAACAGAGGGTAAAAAGAATCAACCGCAGGCTGAAGTCTTTGTGGGAGGATAGGTGTTCTTTGATGAAAACAAGGAGACTAGAAAAGGAGGTGCTGCAGGGTTACAAGTGGTTTCAGAACAGATCCAAGATCAGGTTAGAAGCCGCCGCAAGGCACAAAAGGGAATGGGATTTGGGTATTGATGTAAAGCAAGAAGGTTTTAGAGGTTTGGAGGCTGCCGCAGGATTCAGGTTATGTTGTTTATTGATTAAAACTTAAAAAACAGAGAAGATTCTCTGTTCTGTTACAGCCGCAGGAGTCACAAGAGATAGGGTTTGGGATTTCATATTCAAAACACAAATTGTGAAAGTTTAGTAGCTGCTGCAAGATCTAGGACAAGTTATTCTTGGGTTTAATGGGAGAAAACAGCCAAGGGAAAGTGTATGGATGATGGCTTACAGGTTTTGGGTTTCAAGAACACTTCAAGAATTTTATTTTATTTTTGATGAGTTTCAGTGTCCTTTAATGGCTAACAGCAAAGAAACAAAGAAGAAAGTAAAGAAAGTAAAGAAAGAAGAAAGACGAAAGAAGAAAGAACAGAAGAGAAAAGTGTTCCTTGTGGAGAAGACACTACCCCATGATCCCTAGGAAAACCCTACCTAGGTTCAAGTTTTAGGCACAAGAAAACTTGAAGAAGCAGTCAAGTTGTGGATGCCAAAACCTAGAAATTTTTTTTATTCCATTCATCATGTCTTGATTACAAGAGACAACTCTTCATTAATAGACTCAAAATTCAAAATAAAAGAAACCACCATAATTAGAATCTAGACATAAAGGATTCTTAGTAGTAGACTTCATAAAAGAACTTTCTAAAAAGAAAACATAAACTTATAGCCAAAAACTTTGCTCTAGAAAATTGGTCAACTGACACTTATTTTAAATATAAAATGTGCTGTCTAAATTGCCCAAAAACAAAAATTACAATGATTTATGTTCTAATCTCTAATAAAGCATAAAACATTAAATAAAACAGTAAAATAACTCTAAAAAAACCTCTAAACTAATAACTCCATAATGTGACCAAAGGTGTCCTCCATAGATCTCCTCGTGTGGGTTCCACTTGGCCTTCAATATCCGCATAACCAACCAATGGAGCTCTTCTTCACCTTAATGCTCTCTGAGAAGCCTCTACAAAGACCAGTGATTGAACTTGCAGGAGCACGACCAACAAAATTATGCTGGATTTCGAATGTTTTTTGTTCGATTTCAATGATCTTCCTCTTGTTCATGGTTGTCTGTTGGATTTCAAAAGTTTTTTGTTTGATTTCAACAATTTCATCACCAAGCTGCTCTTTTCTCATGTTTCATGTTTGAAATATCATTTTATCGATGATTTGATGTTTAGCTATTGTTTCCAGGAAGAATTTTTAAAGCTTGTTTACAAAGAGACCATCTTAGTTGGGCATTCATTGGAGAATGACCTATTAGCACTAAAGACCTCTCATGATACGGTGATTGATACTGCGGTATTGTACAAGAACCCTCGTGGTGCGCGTTACAAGACTGCTTTGAGAGTGCTTGCACGGAGATTTCTTTCTAGGGAGATACAGGGATCAGGAAGTGGACATGACAGTATTGAAGATGCAAGAGCTGCATTGGAATTAGCACTGTTGAAGATTAAACATGGTAATATCATTGGTTGTCTAAAATTGTGAAAACTACTGGAGTTTATGCAGAAGTGATAGCTATTTTCTTTTCTTCTCTTTTTTCTATGTTAAATCAGGTATGGGCACATGTCAGTATCAAATATGTACACTCTTAGTTTGATAATTTTAGGAGTCATATTATCAATATATAGCATCTGTTTGTAGTTAGTGTGTATGAGTATTGATAGTTTTAGGAGCTTTATTATCATATGAAGTACGTATATAGTTGACGGGTGGGTAGGGAAAACAGAAGGATTGTCCAAAACGATTGTTTGCATATGTGTACGGCACAAGCATTTTGTATTTTTCTTTTTGAGGAAGAGAGCTTTTCCTTGCAAAATAGCTTCTGACACAGACTGGTAGCACATTTGATCTATTTTTGGATTGGATATTTTCCCAAATGAACTAAGACTGACCTATGTGTACTTTAATTTCCTCCAAAAAAATCTCTGCAATAATGGCACCTTCTTTTATATCTCTTGTAGTGCTTTATTTGATGATATATAAGGATAATTTATTAGTTTCTTGATCCTTACACTCTTGCTTTGGCAATAGGACCTGAATTCGGTTCACCGCCGTCGTTCATGCAGAAGAAATTGGTTAGTGTTTTGAGCGAAAATGGAAAAACCTGTTCTATCATTGATGATGTTTCTATAGTGAAACGATATGCTGCTGGATCATGCCATGCATTTCCTGTATCTTCAGATGATGAAGCTCTTTCAAAGGCCAGAAAGGAGGTTGATGTTATAACTGGCAATTTATTTGTAATCTTACTCGTTTAACTTTATTGATGGAAAACAATTGCAAATTGTACTTTTTAATATATTTGTGGTTTTAGGTAAAGAATGATAATACACACTTTATCTGGACCCAATTCTCGGAATTGAATTCCTATTTAAAGAGACAAGCAGAGGCTGTAGAGAGGTTGAATGGGAAAGTTGCAGAGATGATATCATTACTTATGTGTCATAAGGCGTCTACAAGAAGGAAAGGCGTCAAACATGGTTTGAACCCTGAACTGAAGGACATACTAACTTGTATGGATGCTCGAATTCGAAGCCTCTATGCCACGTTACCTACAGATGCCATGCTTATTATTTGTACCGGTCATGGAGACACAGCAATTGTCCAAAGGTACATTTTTTTTTTATGCCCAACATGTTACTGCTAATAATAGACATTTCTTCTATATGCTTTTTCCGTATAATTTTTTTTTTTTTTTTCATTATCAACAAAGTAAATGATGCAGGACAATAGATATGATACCAAATATGATGTAGAATGACGGCCAAGAATATCAATAAAATTCAAAGTAATGTAGCAGAAACAAGAAAAGATAAAAAAATAAAAGATAAAGATCTGATTTAAAGCTTTTCCAAACTCAAAACAGGGGATCTTGGCCTCCACCAAACTCGCATAAACCAAGGAATCCACCTTTGGGAAAAACTATTATTGGTTTTTAGACTTCACAAAGAAATAACACACTAGTCAAGAGCTAAAAAACCAGAAAATTCTTCATTCATCAATTTTTTCATTCATTGTAAAATTATGGGGAGGGGTTGCCTTTAAATAGGCTTACAAGCTTAATCAATTAAAAACTTGCCAAAATTGGAAACTTCTTAAAATCTTTAACTTGTTAGCCAAGTTTTTTAAAACAACAACAACAACAAACAGCCTTATCCCAACTATTTGGGGTCGGCTACATGAATCCTGTTCCGCCATTCCG
>JAOXJP010187194.1:0-26342 GCA_025762735.1 Platanus orientalis | reverse complement strand
TTAATTCGATATAATAATTTTGACTTTCCAATTACTACCATCATATTGTTTAATAATATATTTACTAATTAATTATTGTCTTTTTTTTTCTTAAAATCTATCTTATAGGTCAGCGAGACTGGCTCCCAAGTGTCCAGGGCCGATGTATAGATTGCAGGCTATACGAGGAAGGATGGGATACCTGTTGACAAGGACACCAGACATGCCATAGTAATAAATGTTCAAAACCCTATTAGTTTATGCATAGATATGTATTTCACTATTAAAACATGGTTTTTTTTTGTTTTTTTGTCATCACAAGAAAGGATGCGGGAAGCATCTCTAGCATCCGCTGGGTCTGGGTCTAGCTCCTTGCTAGATGATGCGGTCTACCAGACACTCGGTCCTGAGCGACCATGGAGAGTACACAGATGTGGGTTGGGGGTTACACCCTCTAGTTTGAATGCTAACCGCCACAAGAGTCAGAGGGAAACACATCTAGAGGAACAACTTAAGAACCTGACAAATGTGGTGGAGACGATGAGAACTGAGATTGATAGGTTGGCCCAGAGACCAGTTCCTCCCATGGACATGCCTGCGGGTTTTGGTCCAACTTCTTGTGAGGTAAATTTGAATAGTTTACATCTAATTCTAATTTTTTTTTTATAAAAATATAAACATAAAGCCAACTAACTCTAATTATATTTATGATGTTTTCAGCCTGCCATCGGTATCGATGAGACTTGCTTATTATTACATTAGGATGGGAGAGGCTAGGTGGTTGCCAGAGGTCGAGTGGGAGGGAAGCTTCCCAATCAAGTGCTGAACAATAGGATTCTTGGACCTAGGTCTTGGAAGGTATGGGTCAAAGTTGTCTTTGTTAATGACGTGCAACTCTATCGAGACGGTGGGACTCTTGATATAGCTTTTACCGATGGACAGCCAGTTGTCTGGCCACATGAGTTCATCTAGCCAAACCATCAGTGGCTCCCGGTGTAGATAATCACTTTTTATTCCTTATTCTCTTTTCATATGTGTTTTCGAATTTGGTATCTCTTCTTTTTTTACACTTGAACACTTTTTTGAACCCCATAAGCTTATAATTAACCATAAATAGTACAAACAATTTGTCATCACATAACATTTCCTTCTTACTTGAAAAAGGGGATTTGCTGACATTGCCCTACTCTTTGGAGTAATTAGCTGGACGTAAGTTCTCATGATTGGTCGCGTGAATCCAATTATTTATGTTTATCTGGACAAAACACTTTACTGATTATGTGGTCAATTACGCCCATGCTCTTTCAAAAGGCCAAACCTTTGTCTTAAATAATAGATGGAATGTGGTGGGCCACTCCAATCAAACCAACATCCTCTCTCTAGCAACGTACAACAACCTTGTCCCATGGTGTCCTGGGAGAATCAGAGTTACAACCCACTAGAGTATGGATCATGATTAACCAATACGTTATGTATTGGCGCTATGATGATAATGATGATGATGATGTTTTAAAACCACTAAACAGGAAATAGCCCTACTGTAATTCCCTAGATGTGGATAACGCTTTTTAAGCAAACCAATCCTTTTCTAGCCTAGAAATGTAGGAATAACCTCCATGACTGAAGGAAGATATGTGCAAAGATGAGCTCAAAAGCTGAAATAAAATAGAAAAAAAAAAAGAACCATTTTCAAGGAGGCTATAAATAGATTGGTAGGTTAAAGAGGATCTAAATTTACCAAAAATTAACAATTTAAAGGGTGGATTATAGGGGCACTGACATGGTTTGTGAATAAGGGTGATGATATATGACCATAGGACCTCTTGAAATTTGAAGCATATAGCTTAGGATTACCAATACTGTTTGATGGTTAAAGGTTTTAAACTTTAAATTCGAATCTTGTTGGACACAACCATCTCAAGCTTCGTAAAAATAAAAATAAAGAATCTCAAAGTCATGGTTTCCCCACTTTTCAATTGTTCCAAATGAATAAAAAGGGAGGGGGTGATGAATGAAAAAAATAATGTCCCTCATTTTTCAGAAGGGAGTGAAAAAAGAAGAGAATATGTCCCTACCATAGAAAAGAAAAAGAAGGGACTGAAAGAGGATTTACGGATTTGGGTTCCATAGGAAAAAGGGGAAAAAGAATTATTAAATGGAAATTTGGCTATTTCTTTTATTTATTTATTTAAGGAAATTGGATACATAATGTTGTCAAATGGTAAACATTATGCAATAGGTTTACCCAAATAAAATAAAATAAAAAACATAAGTAAACAAACAACAAGAGTTCTAAGTGGCTGGGAGTAATGATTGAGATTCACTTTGTCACTTGTGGGACCCTTTTAGCCGTCTGATTGGTGTTAGACGACAAACAGAGGATGCCACCATAACCATTTGGTTCATTATTACAACTAGTGCTGACTGCTGAGTCAAGTGGGACATCTCTTTGTTGTTTTAATAAACAACAAACATACACGTTGTGCTTGCTCATCATATAATGAGTAGTGCTAACAAAATACAAGGGAATGATGTTGGCAGGTTCCTTATGCCCTGCCGTGGGTGCTTGTGGCTCCCTTCCACCTCTCTCCTCCCTTACAACTCCTTTTTCACCATATCTAACTTGCCCCATTCGAATCTTTCCATTTTTGACTGCTTCCCAGCCCAAGAATTGCTGACCCCGACACCTTACTCTGGACAACCAGCATATGTCCCCTTAATAACCAACCCAACAATGATGTGGAGACTGAAATCACATTGGAATGAATCAGCTTGTAAATCTGATGGCTAATGATGGAATAATGTGATGTTATAAATAAATCTGGTGGCTATTTGTTGGTCCTTGATTCCAGTTCCATTTTCATGGTTGATATTGTTGAAAAAAACAATAGGACCTTTGAAATTATGAAATTGCAAACATGTATTAACATGCCTTACGGATTTGAGCACAGTCCATCCATTCTCCCATTTTATGCATTAACATCTTTGTTCTTTTGCCTACCTTGTTGTATTAATCTAGTGACCATTCTGATTAATATGATTCCTTAAGATTCTAATTTCACTTTATTATGCATGTCCTGTCCAGTGTTTCATCTGTGATTTATGACATTTTTCTCAAGATGGATACACCTTTAAGATTCTCTAATATGCATGGAAGATAATCTGCAGATGATTATCTCTTATTTTGTGGGGATCTCGTTAATGAAGTGAATGATGAGGTTCTTTCAAAAGCATTTTCAAGATTTCCTTCCTTTAATATGGTAAGGGTAAGTCTGTGTTGAACTTTGAGTTCCACGATTTTCATATTATTAGCTATTTTTGTTTGGAGCATTCAGTCTTTTTGCATACCCTTCTCAGATTCTTGTTTAAAGCTCATCTATATATATATATATGTGTGTGTGTGTGTGTGTGTGTGATGGGAAAGACTATATCATGGCCCCTACTAGCCGACTCTGAGAAGCCAGCGCAGCCCTGACCCTAGAAGGACTGACCCAAAGAGTTCCTAAGAAGACCAGCCTGGGCCTCCCCTTAGGGGCCCTCCGACTCATCGAATGCCGAGGCCCTCAGGGAGAAGCCAGAAGCATCCCTCGGTACTTGACCCCGAGTATTCTGTGAATAGCCTCAACTATCACTCAGATCACCTGACACCGAAAGACCAGTCAAGACTTCGAAGTGTCTGGTGCCCGAGATTCCCCGACATGCAGGGATGCGGCCAACCCGACTACTCAGCTTAAAGATAAATATAATCCAAAAACTGTTATGAGAAGAGAATATTCTCTACATCATGACTGATAATTATGAGAAAAAGATAGAAAAAGTAGGGGGAGACGTAGCCTAGAACATGGGTGAAAGCAACATGCAAGAACGTGGGGGAAAAGCAACATGCGGGATCCTCTCTGATATGCCACCACTCAAGCCTATAAATATAGGTAGCGAATCATTCTTCAGGTATGAGACAACGGTAACCCCAAAGAGAGAGAGAGAGAGCTCTACTTTTACAATTCCCCTAGTATCTAACTTAACTTTCAGAGAGCTAGAGGTCGGCACCCCACTGGCACCTAGCTTCCTGACCTTCTCTTGTTCGGTTTGTGCAAACCCCGCTCCATTGGGGATCTAGGTAGATCGTGGGACCATCTGATCAGTGTAGAGAAGCTTGCCAAACCGATACGCTATCAGTTGGTGTCATTTATGGGAACTGTTATTTCTCGGAGAACCTAAGGTCCTCATGGTTAAAACTAGGTCAATGGTGGTTCAACACGACTAGGATGCTGGAGTTGATGGACTGAAAGCCTCCATCTTTGATGGAGCATGCCCCGGAACCCCAAGGGTGGCTGTTCTTGAGTAGAGGATCCAAGGGTTGACAGTGAGTGTGCAGCTATTGATGGAGTAGAATCGAGAGATTATACAAGAACTGAGAAGCTGGAGAGGCGCACCCAAAAATGATAACACAGGACGATCGGGATCTCACACCCCTCTAGCCAAGAGCCATGACCAAATACGTGAAGACAAGGTAGTAAGCATCACAACTTCCTGGTTCCAGGAGGCAATTCACCTTGGAGAGAGGATCCACAACCTAGACTTCTGGGAAGAGAAGATGGAAGATGTGAGAAGGGAAATGACGACCATGAGGGATGCCCTGAAAGGAAAAGCTCCTGCCACTGTCGACGAGCTAATCCAAAGAACAGACCATCCCTTCACCCTAGAGGTAATGGATTGACCACTCCTTGACAAGTTTTAAGTTGCCACAAATAGAGTTGTTCGACAATGGTAAGGATCCCCTCGATTATTTGGAGGCCTACAAGACAGTTATGAACCTTTAGGTGACCCCTGACTAAATTATGTGCTGGGCTTTCCCAACGACAATCAAGGGATCCGCTAGGGTTTGGTTCAATCGATTGAAGCCCGACAATATATTGAACTTCATAGAACTAAGTTGGTAATTTATCAGCTATTTCATTGGCGGTCAGAGGCATCGGAAGCCAACCACCTATCTACTGAACATCAAACATAATAAGGGAGAGTCCCTACGGGAGTATATGACTTGGTTCAATAGAGAGATATTGCATGTGGACGATGTCGAGGAGAAGATGATCATGGCCACTCTCATGGTAGGGCTGCTACCCTCCAAGTTTCTTTTCTCTCTTTCCAAGAATCCCCCATCCCATATGGCTGACCTCATGGTGAAGGCGTAACAACACATGAATGCTAATGATACCCTCAGCGCTAGATGAGAACGGGATGCCGGGCCCAATTCACAGTCTGATAAGAGAAAGAAGGAGCAACAAACACCACAGGAAGATAAAGGTGGTGGGGTAAGAGAAGGCAATGACAATCGCATGATTAGGCCACGGGTCAACCTCCCCCTAACTAGGTTTCAAAACTATACTCCTCTCAACACACCTGTGGAACAAGTGTTTCTCCATATTAAGGATGACCCGAGCATCAAGTGGCCTAAGAGGATCTATGCCCCATTCGAGAAGAGAAGCCATGACAAATACTGTCATTTCCACCAAGACCATGGCCACAACACCAATGATTTATTTGACTTAAAGGAGCAAATAAAGGCCTTTATTCAACAAGTGTAGCTACAGAGATTTGTTGTTGGACGGTACCCAGCCTGATGTGAAGACACCTGCCAAGACCCTCCTACATGAGAAGAAAGAAGGCCTGAAGGGTTAGTAAGGGAGATAAGGGTAATAGTTGGTGAGTTTGCCAGGGTAGGAGAGTCCAGCTCAGCAAGAAGGTCATACGTGAGGTAGATCCGCATAGAGAGAGATCGACAAATGATGATGATAGAGAGGCTGATAAAGTATCACAAGTTAGAGCACCCTCCCATCACCTTCTTTGCAGAAGATGCCCAAGGGGTACGTCAGCCAAACGATGATGCCTTGGTGGTGGTGTTAGTTATTTCAAACTACATAACACACCATATCCTCATTGACAATGGGAGCTCAATGAACATTCTATACCTCCCAGCCTTCGACCAAATGGGTATTAGGAGAGATAAGCTTAGGCTCGTGCAAACGCCCTTGGTTGGGTTCATAGGTGACCCGTTACTCTGACTAGGAACTGTTGGTTTGCCAATCATAGTTGGTATAGGAGACCAGTAGGTCACCAAGGTGGTCGAATTTTTGGTGGTTGATTGCCCCTCCACTTATATTGCAATACTTGGAAGGCTGACACTGAATCAACTGAGGGAAGTCATGTTGACTTATCATCTTTTGATTAGCTTCCCAACTGAGGGGGGAGTCAAAGAAGTTAGGGAGGACCAGGTGATAGCCAGAGAATGTTATATGGCCTCACTCAAGGGGGAGCCAGCCCCAAAAGAGGGCATGTCAATTGACAATATGGAGGTTCAAAATGAGAGGACCTAAGTGGTGGTGAAACCAGGAGGAAAACTAGAGACATTATCCTCGACTCTAACATGCCTGAGAGAGTCATCCGGGTAGGGTCAAATCTGTAGGGAGAATTCAAAAGGCAGCTGCAAGATTTCCTCATTGAGAATCAGGACATGTTTGCTTGGACATATGAAGACATGCTAGGAACAGATCCCTGACTAGCTTTACACATATACACAGACTGAACGTGAACCTAGCTTTGAAGCCTGTCAAGCAGAAGAAGAGAAATTTTGCTCTAGAACAAAATCAAGCAATTGTAGAGAAAGTGGAAAAATTGTTGGCAGCAAGGTTCATAAGGGAAGTCTACTACCCTGATTGGTTGAAAAATGTGGTTATGGTGCGAAACCGACTGGGAAGTGATGTATGTGTATCGACTTCACCGAGCTCAAAAAGGCATGTCTGAAAGACAACTTCTTACTCCCAAGGATCGACACTCTAGTAGACTTAACGGTTGGCCACCAAACCCTTAGCTTTATGGAAACCTTCTCGGGATATAACCAAATAAAGATGCATGAGTTCGACTAGGAGAAAACTACCTTTATCACCAACTGGGGACTTTACTGCTACAAGGTCATGCCCTTCAGACTAAAGAATACAGGGGCAACTTACTAGAGGCTTATCAACGAGATGTTTAAAATCCAAATCAGGAGGAACGTGGAGGTGTATGTGGATCATATGCTGGTAAAAAGCCTTTTAGCTGAGCAACACCTCTCAGATTTGAGCGAGACTTTCCAGACCTTGAGGAAGCATAAGATGAAGCTCAACCCCAGCAAATGTGCCTTTGGAGTGTCATCCTAGAAGTTCCTATGGTTTATGGTGTCTCAATGGGGGATAGAGGCAAATCTTGAGAAGGTGAAGGCCATACTCGACATGCAGACTCCAAGGAACACAAAAAAAGTGTAACGTTTGGCTGGGAGGGTCACCGCACTTAGCAGATTCATCTTTTAGGCCATAGTTAAGTGTTGCCCCATTTTCCACCTGTTGAAGAAAGCTTTCTGCTGGGACGAAGAATACAACAAGGCCTTCTAGGAACTCAAGGACCATTTCAGCCGCCTACCACTGATCAATCCACCAAAGCAAGGTGAGGTGCTCTATGTGTACCTGTTAGTATCAGAGATGGCAGTGAGCTCAGTGCTGATAAGGGAATAAGCTGGGATACAAGCGCTAGTATATTACACCAGCAGAGCCTTTATAAAAGCAGAGGAAAGGTACCCGAGGGCAGAGAAGATGACGTTCGTGCTAGTCATCACGACCTAGTGACTTAGGCCCTATTTTCAGGCCCACACTATCCGGGTGTTGATAGGTCAGGTATTCAGGACAATATTGCATAAACCCGAGACCTCGGGGAGACTAGTCAAGTGGTCGGTGGAGTTAAGAGAGTCAACATCGAGTACTACCCTCGGGGAGCTATCAAGGGGCAAGCTATTGCGGACTTTATTGTCGAGTACACTCATGTGCCGGGCACAGAGACTGAAATGCAAGAAGAGAAATAAGAAGAAGAAGCAGGCTAGGTAGAGTGGGTTATACACATGGACGGCTCGTCCACCAATAGTGCAGCCGGGGGAGGAGCTATCTTGGTCACACTAGAAAAAAGAAAGCTTAAGTATGCCATAAGGTTTGGGTTTAAGGTGACTAACAATGAAGCCGAGTATGAAGCAATGATCATAAGACTAAGCCTTGCCCACATACTCGGGGCCAAAAGGATGATGGTCAATAACAACTCCCAATTGGTGGTAGGACAAATACAAGGGGAGTGTGGGGCGAAGGACAGGCAGATGAAATAGTACTTTGCCATGGTAGAGAAAGAGAAGTCCCGATTTAGGCATTTTAGTATATAACGGGTCCCATGAGAAGATAATGAAGAATCGATAGGTTAGGTAAACTAGCATAATCCGCCATTGAGAACCTCACCTCCGGGATCATTGTTGAGTACCTGCCTAGGCCAAGTATCAAAATAGAGGAAGAAGGAAGTCAACATTGCAAACATCGAGCCTGAATATGCTAGTCAGATCATAATGTATTTGAAGAATGGTGAGTTGCTCAAGGAAAAGGAAGACTTGGGCAAGCCAATATCTCCTTTTTGGAGACACTTTCTACAAGAGAAGCTTCATTATCCCCCTACTTTGATGCTTGTCTGAGGAGGAAGCTAACTATGTGCTTTGAGAAATACACGATAAAATATGTGGGAACCACTCGGGAGGCAGGTCGATGGCCCACAAAGCAATCAGAGCCGGATACTATTGGCCATATATGCAAAAAGATGCCACTCTCCTCACTCAAAGGTGTGACAAGTGTCAGAGATTTGCCAATGTTCCTAAGAAGCCCACAGAGGAATTAATCCCGATAATAGGGCCCTAACCCTTTACACAGTGGGGAATTGATATAGTTGGGCCACTTCCCATAGGGAAAGGATAAATGAGGTTCCTGGTAGTGGCCATAGACTACTTCACCAAGTGGGTGAAGGATGAACCCTTGGTGAAAATCACCGAGAAGAACATTCGTGACTTCACCTGAAAGTCCATCATTTGTCGATTTAGGATTTCTTGCGTCATTATCATCGATAATGGTAAGCAATTTGACAATGCTAGTATCAGAAATTCTATGCAGAGCTCGATATCAAAAATCACTTCTCTTCCTTGGCTCACCCTTAATCCAATGGCCAAATGGAGGTCACTAACATAACGCTCCTGAGCATAATCAAGAAAAGGCTCAATAGCTTTAAAGGCCTTTGGCCTGAGAAACTACCGAGTATCCTTTGGGCATACCACACCATGGTGAGGACTCCCACAGGGGAAACACCATTCTCACTGGCATTTGAAACTGAGGTAGTAATACCTATCGAGATTGGAAAGGCCACACACAGAACAACAAACTTCGACTCAGAGAAGAATGAAGAAGGCCTCAGAAACAACCTCGACTTATTTGAGGAAAGAAGAGACAAAGCCGCACTGTAGACAGCCGCCTACAAGTAAAAAATAACCAAGTATTATAACTCTTGGGTTAAGGTAAGGATATTTATAGTTGGGGATCTAGTGCTCAGAAAGGTGAGTTTGGCTACATAAGACCTGATGGAGGAAAAGCTAAGACTGAGCTACAAAGGGGGCCTTACTGGGTAACACGCTATAATATGCCCTGGACCTACCACCTTAAAACGATGCAAGGGGAGCCCCTACTGTGACCATGAAATGTAGAACATCTAAGAAAACACTATCAATAAAATTGATGTTATGATTCTAACTGGTTAAATGTTATAATTATGTAGGGTCGACAAGATTACACGCCATCGTGCTCAGGCTACAAGACTAGCCCCAGGTTACAAGATTAACCCACAGGTCACAAAATTGACCCAGGCCACAAGATTGGCCTAACCTTCTAGGTCTTTGCACCTCAAGCTCAGGCTACAAGACTAGCCCTAGATTATAAGATTAACCCGTAGGTCACAAGATTGACCCAGGCCACAAGATTAGCCCAACTTTCTAGATCCTCACATCTCCTATTCAGGCTACAAGATTAGTCCCCGGGTTAGAAGACTAATCCTCAGGTCACAAGATTGACCCCAAGCCACAAGATTAACACATCCTTCCAAGACTTTATAGGCCAAAAGACTAGCCCCGGGTTACAAGATTAACCCTCAGGTCACAAGATTGACCTCGAGTTGCAAAATTGACCTATCTCCCAACTGAATAGAGGACAAGGCGAAGAGGAATCCCATAAATTTGTTACAGTAAAGAGGCCTGAAGCGTGTTAGGACACATTTGATGTAACTAGAGTCGACTCCCCTCTACCAAGTAAGTATAGCTACTCTCCCTCACAAATAAGTTAAGTGAATTAGAAAAATATTTGAAGGTACCCGATGGCACTACCTAAGGAGACCCTGCATGGGGAAAGTGCTTAAGCCCTAAAAGGATACCACCAAGGACCCTCATTCTTCTAAAAACATGAGAGACTCATCGGGTCGTCCCCCTCTTTTCTAAAGAGACGATTAAAAGGCAACGTGCCCTTTAGTTGAGACAGCATTGTCCTCGATATACATCTACACTTAGAAAATTTTAGTTGAGTTCCTACATCTATTTGTCTTTAAAATATTAACCCTGAGGGATCCCAACACTTAGAATTTTTTTACGTTATTCATCCCCACTTGGATAAAAATTAATTACCCTGAGACCCATTCACACTTAGAAAAATTTCTTAATTATTCCTACACTCTTAAGGCTACTTACCCTGGCCTACCTATATGCGTATAGAGAGTGTGAGAAGAAATCACCACGACATGCACTGACACTTAGAAAAATTTAAAAAGAAAAATTGTAAACTGCAAATAGTACACGTAGACGGGGGCAAAAGAAAGCTTCATTCATTTATTGAAAATTTAATAAAGTTCATAAAAAAGAAAGAAAGCAAAATACAACTATTCCTAGGGGTTGCCATCCCTTAATGCCACCTCTCCCTCTCTAGGTTTAGCCACCACCAGCTCTTCGACCACCTCCTCGGTTGCTATGTCTTCTCCTTGGCCATCCTCTACTTGTTTTACTTTAATCGCCCCCTCGGTCGTTACGCCTTCTCATTGGCCAGCTTTTATTAGTTCTTCCTTGGCCTCTGCACCTCCCCCGTTGGGCATAATAGATGAGAAGTCTAGGTTGGGAAATCGCTCGCTGCTATATCCTAGAATTCCTAGAACCCCTCCCAGAAATAGTCGGCCCTAACGATCCCAAAGGCGTCAGAGGCTAGGTACTTGGCTACAACTACCTCGAGGGCCTCTTCCTGAATCTCCTCCCTTTCTCTCTCTATCTCTCTGCCTCGAGGCGTGCCCGCTCTAAGGCATCAACTACTTTCTTATTCATCATCCTCTCAAGGGTGTTAGTGAAATTATTCTCAACAGTAATACAGCGGTTCCTCTCATTCCTTAGCTCTTCCCGAGCTTGGCGTGCATCCCTCTCAGCTTCTCGCACATGAGCATCCATCTCCTCAAGGTGAGCCTCTTGCTCCATGGCCTTTACGGCCATGCTGGCACGGGAGTCCTTAGCCCATCTGAGTTTTCCCTTGAGGCCGTGAATCTCATTCCTTGTGGCTTCTTGGAGGGCCTTATTCTCATTTCTGGCCTAGGCAAGGCGGTTCAGATGGTCAGCCCGGACCTACTCATAGAATTTGTGCTTCTGAATGGATGCCGCCATCAGAGCCACGGTTTGCAAAAAAATAGAGTCGAGTCAATACAAAAAAATACAAAGGGAAGAAACATTTTACCTTAGCCATGTAATGCATCATATCTTGATGCACGATAGTCGGGGAAAAGTTCTTCCTTAGATATTCAAGATCCTCTAGGGGAACACCCCCAAGAGGTAATCCCCCTGGGACTTGTCCTTGTTAGCCAAGAGGCGGACCCAGCAGAATACTTGCCCCTTTCAGAGACTGTAGAAGGAGGCACCGAGGAACTCTATGCTGGAGCCACCCAAGTAGGAGTCAGCGCGGTGATGGTCGTCTAGGTAGGGACTTTGTGGGTGGGGGCGGGAGTGACTACTAGGGCCTCAGAGGTGGGGGCTTGAGGAAGACCTGCCGTATCCTCCTCCAAGTAGATGACTTGAATGGTAGTAGTGGGAGCAGGAGGAGGTGTTGGGATAGCCTCAAGGACTTGAGCCTCAGACGGCTCCTAGAGACAATGTGCCGCTTCCTCTTCTTCGAGGTCATAGCTGCCTTGCATTGGCCAGTCATTGACTAGACAACTTTTTTGGCCTCCTAGGCCTTGTCTCTGATTTCCCGGGCCTTAGAGAGATACTTCCTATCCATCTTCATTGCTACACAAAAAATAGACCCAGGGTTAGAAATTAATAAAAAAGTGAAATAAAGAAAGAAAAGGGGGGAAAAAAGATAAACATAATAAGGATGGGTGAGTTACTAGGGTCTGGACCAAATACACACTAATGGAGTTGGTTGGGCATGATGAGGTCCGGGAAGGCGTGGGAGGGGTGATTTATAACCTCCCAGATGCGAGCCTCCTCCTCGTCAGACAGCTCGTCTACTTCAAAAATTGACAAAAAGAAAAAATGGAAGAAGAAAAAGAAGGTGAAAAGGGAGAGAAAAACACGTAAGACAATTTAGAGAAAATGACTCAAACAATGACAAAAAGGAAAAATATATATATATATATAAACAACAAATTCATGACCTACCCACTGGGCTAATGACTGACGCCCATCCTCAGTTGAACTTCACGGCAAGGACCTCCCTCGAGGGGTATTTCCAACCCTTACCCGAGACAAAGAAATACCGACTCCTCCACCCACTGTTGGAGCTTGGGAGCGCAATCACCAGAGTAAGAGTAGGGTCTCGACTGGCAAAATAGAACCATCATGGCTCTTGCTCCCTGGGGTAGTAGCATTGAAAGAATTCGTTGACTATGAGGGGATGTTTCCCTTTGAAGGTTGGCTCCTATAGGACCATACATCCAATGGTTATTCGCTAGGCATTGGGCATTAGTTGCTCGGATGTCAGCCCAAGGTTAACAGTTCCCTCAGAAATAAGGGAACTGAAAACCTGAGGCCTATCATGAGGGCCTGCTTGTATAGTGCTATGCTGTCGGCAGGAGCTTCAAAAGCCCGAGAGTCCCCGGGGCCTGTAAAGATGATTCCCTCTGGAACAAGATATGTGGAATAGTATCGAGTCCGGGTTTTCACCCCTAATTCAGAGCCATAGAGGGCAGCTTTAAAATTTTGTTCGGGAGCAATCTCCCACACTGCCCCCTAGGCATTAGATGGAGCCTTGTCGGTGGCCTGCTTGGTGGGGTTTTGTCAGACTTTTGACAAGTCGTCAGCTCCATCGACCATTCGGTCAATAGTATCCCTGGACACCATTTAGACAACACTAGAAAAATGAAGAAACACGGGAAAAGAAAAATAGGAAAAGGCATAAATATGAATGAGCCGGAAGGAAAGGGAAGACCAGAGAGCACTGACAAAAAAAAGAGAGAAGAACAATAATGACTAATCAACGAAATAAAAGGAAACTATAGGAAGCTAAAGAACAAACTATAGTGTAAGAAAGGGGTACCTGAGAGATGGGCAAACTTGATAAAAAAGCTAGAATCGTCAGAGATTGGTTGCCTAGAAGACGGGAGATTGTCGGAGACGACTAGGAAGGGAATCCGAAAGTGCAGTTGATGTGGAAAATAGAGACGACAACACGTCGGGATGAAGAAGACTTGTCAAAAATTTCCTGAAGTGGAGGAAGGAGGTGCAAGAGATGGTAAGCAAGGATAAAGGAAAGCTAAAACTATATCAAAGGGGAGATTTGTAGACTACATCGAGGATTCTCGACCCTACGTGTGTCGCACATCCACGGGTTAATGAAATAAACCTAGGAAACGAGGTAACACACGAACCCCAAAACATTCAAGAGGTTTAAATATAGCTGTTAGATTACCTAGAGATTTGAGACGACACGATGCTTAACATGACTCGTTACCAGTGCTAGCACATCCTCTCGATTACAAAAATTCATTAAATGTGAGGCCATCATTAACGCTTATGCCTAATTGATATCACCTCGATAGTTGAAACGACACGCCTCCTACACTGAAATAACAAGTAACAGACACAAATAGTTTGTATTCTTGGGCCACGTAACCCTGGACTCTGGAATAAGGGAGACAATTAATGGGGAAGAATATACCGTGGCCCCTACTAGCCGACTCTGATAAACTGGCATAGTCCCGACCCTAGACGGACAGGCCCAAAGAGTTCCTAAGAAGACCAGCTCGGCCCCCCTTAGGGGCCTTCCAACTCACCGAATGATGAGGCCCTTAGGGAGAAGCTAGAAACATCCCTCAGTACTAAACCTTGAGTATTCAACGAATAGCCTCGACTATCACTCAAATCACCCCGACACCCAAAGGCCAGTCAAGACTTCGAAGCCCCTGGTGCCTGAGATCCCTCGACATGCAAGGATGCGGCCAACCCTGACTACTTAGCTTAAAGATAAGCATAATACAGAAATTGTTATGAGAAGATAATATTCTCTACAGCATGCTTGACAATTCCGAGAAAAGGATAGAGAGAGCAAGGGGAGACGCGGCTTAGAATGTGGGGGGAAAGCATCATACTGGATCCTCTCTGATACGTCACCACTTAAGCCTATAAATATAGGTAGTGATTCATTCTTTAGGTATAAGACAACAGTAACCCCAAAAAGAGAGAGAGAGCTTTACTTCTATAATCGCCCTGTTATTTGACTTAACCATCAGAGAGCTAGAAGCCGGTACCCCGCCGGCACCTAGCTTCCTGACCTTCTCTTGTTCTGTGTGTGCAAAGCCCATTCTACCAGGGACTTGGGTAGATCGTGGGACCATCTGATTAGCGTAGAGGAGCTTGCCAAACCTATACACTATCAGTGTATATACTTAAATTAGGCCCTACAAGTTGTTTAGACATTTGACCTTTGGTATGGTATGTGAGATGTACAACATGAAAGTATGTTGACTAAGCAAGATAACTAGTTGCAGTCTAACATGACAAGCATTTCAGTGGCTAATGTTGTAGATGCTCTTAATATGGTAGACAAACAAGTCCTTTAATGCTAATGAATGAATCCTTCCTCTCTTTGTAGTACACAAATGTAGAAAAGTAGCTTGAAATCTAGACTAAAAGCAGTTGAATAATTTATATTCTTTAACCAGAAAGTAGCTGGTTCCTTGCTATAAATGTGGTTGGACATCTTAATTGTATGCTTGCATTTTTTTTTCTATCTTAACCACTTCTATAACGCCTTGTCTAGACTTGTCAATATATCATCTGTTCCATCAATTATGCTATTGAACATGGTTGATGTCAACATGCCATTAGTGAGATGCTGTAACCATGGGTTCATCATTACTAGTTGACACTGCTTGTTCATAGCTAAGCTAAGTTTAGGTGATATAATATCGATAATATTGATATTGAGTATAATTAGCTTATTGATCTTTATATGTAGTAGGTGTGTTGGACAGATATACTGGTTGTGTATCGATTTAGAGATTAAAAAAAAAAAACCTTTACACAGCGTTTTAAAAACATTGCCTATAGACTACTATAGGCAGTGTTTTCAAAACGCTATGTAAGCAAGACTTTACCCAGCGTTTTAAAAATGTTGTATAAAGTTTAGGGTTTAAGCAGCGTTTTTAAAACGCTACCTATAGTATACTTAACACAACATTTTTGAAATGCTGCCTATAGTTTCATATAAACAACGTTTTAAAAATGCTGTCTAAAGTATAGTTTAAACAACATTTTTAAAAACACTATAGGTAGTGTTTTAAAAACACTGCTTAAAGTCAAGGACTTTTCCCAATGCACCGCAAAATAGCATTTAAAGTAAAGGACTTTTCCCGAGCCTGATGGAATTTGAATCGCTTTGTGTTATTGACTACTGGTTTCTGGCGATTGTTTTTTGAATTTTTGGCGGTCTCCACTTTTTTGGGGAATCAATATGGATGCTTGGGAGATCGTGATGTACATTACGACTCTTGGGAGTTCATGCTATCATAATGGGCATGTCGTCAGGGGTTGGTATTAATGAGACATCGCTTCAGTTATCCCTTCAGCACGCATGATGACATGTGGAGGGCCTAGATTTTGCTACATAGATCTGACGGCTAGGGTCAGACCCTCGTCCCTATAAGTAGTTTGGGGTCCCCAGACTTCCCCCCCTTATTTGCGCTTGCTTCTTTATTTGGCGCCCTTCTTTGTCTTCAACTACCTTAGCGGTTGTAAGCACCTAATTTTAGTGTAATTCTCGGTACCAGTGTTTCTCTTCATATTAGTAGATGTGCATAGCAATTCCCAACCTCTCTTCGTAATCCAACCAATTCTAATCGATCAAAACCAAACCTTGTTTCCTCATCCTTTTTATTTATTTTTGTCATCTTTTTAGTATATTATTTTATTATAAAATGTGTTTGTTTTTAGTTTACATACCTTATAGCCAATTTCCACCTTTTTATAATATTAGTTAGTTTATTTTTTATTTAAAAAAAGTATTTTAAATTATTATGTATTATTTACTTATGTATATATTTTACTTTATTACTTCCTTTTAATATTTATCTTACCTTGTTTATTATTATTATTCTTTTTATCTTATTTAAGTATTTATTTTTCTTCTTTTTCCATAGTAGCCCTACCTGAACCAGCTTAGTTGAACCACCCAAACTTAGCCCAACCAAAATTGAACCAAATCTACCCAAACCTAGCTTAGCTCTACCAAAAACTGAACCAGTCAAAACCCAAACAACCCTTTCTCTTCTCTCTTCTCATTGGTGAACACACTACTTGAATCCCCCATCTCCACTCATGGCTCTGCAACCCTTCCCCATTCTCGTCTTACGTCTCTCCCTTCCATGGGCGATCACCCTGCTCAAGGCCACCCTTTTCCGCTACCTCTCTTTTCTCTCTACCCAAGATGTCACTCTGCCCCCATGTTTCCCCTTCTTGCAAACCTAGATTGTAGAACCCTACATCCCTTTGTCCTGCTTTCTCTCTTCCCATTCCAGTGAAAGCACGACCACCCACACCCCAAATGACCTGTCTTTCTCATGGCCAGGGAGCCCTCGCTTCCACCTACCCTTGGTTCCATAGGTCAATGGCGACCATATAGGGCGACCTTGGAGACCACCCCCATCCCTTCGTTGAATCCCCTCCTCTATAAAAACCCAACAACCATCGACAAGAAGGGAGGGGGTTGGTATTTTGGCCCCTTTTCAAAAACTCTAGATTAGGAACAACGGAACGTCCCCATCTTATTCTCCTCTCTCTCCTAACCCCTGCTTTTTCTTTCCCTCCTTCTCTCTCTCTTCCTTTGCATGCCTCGGCTCCCCCATACCCTGCTAAACCCTCTCCACCATGCCCCTGTCATCCTAGGCCCACACCACTCCTCGTCCCTCATGCTTAATCTCTCCCTCACGGCTTCCCCTGCACTGCCCATCTCATGCTTCTCCTTCTCCCTGACACCTCTCTGCACCACCCACCTCCCATCTCTCTCCGTCTTTCTCTCGTGATTCCTTCCCCCACCAGACTCCTCCTTTCTCCAAATTGTTCCTCTCTCTCTCTCTGATCCTATCATCATCTCTGCCCCCTCTCATTTTCCCCTTTCGCCTAAACCCCTTCAGCCTTGTAAGCATGACGACTCGTCACACCACCAACTATGTGCTCGATAGGTTGACCATGGACACCCCCACCTTCCATTTATTCTATAAACCCCCCATAACCAACAAACAAAGGAGGAGGATTCGGGCCCCTTTTCCAAAAATCCTCAATCAGGAGGACTGACTGAATGGTGAGGAGCCCATGTTGGATCCCACTCACACAAGACGAACACTCTTTCTCTCCCGTTTCTTCACTCATGATGGGATACCCTGAGAGACCCGTCTTCTTCATGGCTCTCCCTCTACCATTCTCCCTTTCTTTAACGACTAAGCACCCTAGATGAATCTCCCCTTTCCCTTTGATTCCTTAGACCAAAATTTGTTTCCATTTCTCAATATATATATAAGACATTTCCTTCAAAATGTGGATTGCTGCCTAGGTCAAGGAGTTCATCATACTTAGTGCTACATAAGGGAAGATGATATCCTTCCCTTATATTTCATTTATTTGATTCGTGTCATGATGATTTTTATTTTTGGGTTGATTATGAAGTGGATCTATTTAGTTAATGCAAATTCTTCTTCTTTTTTTTGTGTGTAAGTTATTCAGTTATTATTTTTTGCAATCTAGCTTTGTCTCTTCTATTGGTGATATCAGAAAGTGTTAAATAAGACTAGGTACTATTTGTTGTTTCAATCCACAATGGTGTCATTAACTTGGCATGAGATTTAGTGGACAAAAATTGTAGATTTAGTTATTTGACTTATATAAAGGGACAAATCTGGAGTATAGAATTATGGCCAAAGTCAGTTCAATCTCATGTTTGGTGGTAGTAATCCTTTTATGTGGTGTGAGTCTTGTTGAACAGTCAACTTTGAGTTGAGAAAATCCAAAGCAGATGAAGGAATTAATTTGAAAACCTCTTTCTCTCCGTGTTGATACTATTCCCTCCCCTGTTATCACACCTCAACGTTCAGCTTGCTTTAGTAATCAATATCTTTATCACATTGACAATAGAGGCTCTTGTTCTCAAGTAAATGATTTGAACAGTGAATTTGGTTGATACATGGGTTGACATACATAGGACTTTAATAGTTATTTGGCATTGTTAGATTTCATCCAGCTGTACATTTGATCAATACATTCATGTCTTCCTCAAATCGAATGCATTTAGCAATCATTGGAGTTCTTTCATAAGTGTGTGAAGACACACTATTGACTTGAATGATCAATGACACTGGTGTATCAATCCTTTGCCTGACAATTCTATTTTATTTTTTATTTTGTTGAGAGTTTGCTTGTGGCCCATCACTACCTTCAATTTTAATCCTCTAAGTTTTAGTTAAAGTTTTGTAATGTCTATAGGTCATACCCATTCAATTGGAAATATATTGTTTGACAAAGTTTCTGACATCATGCTGCATAATGGTTTTCAAATTAGTTTATTGAATAGGAATCGCCGGGATTAATTTTCAATTGGTTCGCAAAATCCCCCATGGACAACAAAAATGGGTGTGACCACAAACCATTTGATTTCCTTTTATTATTCTTCTGTATATGTATGTACCATGTCTTTTGACCTGACACATGTGACACGTAGTTTGTTGACATATCATCAGAAAGTATATGACACATGACACTTGTATTGTACACACTACTTTTCCCATTACATTCCCTCATGTTACTTGCATTCAACCCTTTTTATTTATTTGACATTAGAATCTTCTGTCCCATATTATGTTATTTATTCTTTTTGTTACTTGTATGCTATTTTTTTTTTTACTTGGTTACAGGGGAATATGGCTCTAGGTACATTCCCAATACCTTGTTTCATTTTAATTTTTTTAGAATATTTTTAGAGGCCTGCTATGCATATGGATCTAATTGTGATGCTTTAGTACTATCATATCTCGGGGCCCATTCAAATTGATTTTTGCTGGTATTCAAATTTAAACTAATCTCAATTGATTCTCATCCAATTTTTTTTATAGTTATGCTTACTTTATTTATTTGTACTCATGGGAGTTAAATTTGACTGCTTTCGATATGATTAACCTCTAATATATATTAAGATCCCTTTGAAGATTTTATATTAGTTTTCGATTAGATATCTTACCTAGCATATTAATCTTATATAGATCCATTTCTTCTTTTTTATGATTCAGATGGAAACTCAATTTAATTCCTTAAGAAACTTGTTTTCTTTTTTTATAATATAGGGCATAGTTTTGATTCATGGCTTTCACAAGTAAATACATCTCATTATTTGTTACTAACCTCTTCTGTCTCATATTGTTACATAAGAAGCCACAAATAAGCTATGCTCTTTAACTTAACCCCTTGATTTATTTCAATTCATTTAAAATAGATGATTGGACTAATTGCAAACTATGTTGAATGTAGGGGAGAGCCCGAGATCGTGGTCTAGCTGTGCCCTTGGATGGAGCTAGATTACAGTAGGAGATGTCTAGAGGCTTTGGCTATAGGGTGACTGTGCAACTATGACTTGGCAGGTAAATAACATATTTTGGGAGTTCCGACCTACACAAATGAGTTTAGTTCATATGTATCTAGTTAGGATATGTATTATTATTATTTTTGGATGATTTAACAGTTCACTTTATGTAATGATAAGATAACGTAATATTGCTATAGATGAATATGGAATTATTGGGTGGACAACAATGATGATGTGGATGTATGACACATATTTGGAGTGTTTTTCTTGATTGTTGACTATCAGGTTATTGAAAAAGTGACATGGGGATCACTATTCATCATGTGGAGTCCATATTACAATTGGTATGTTGATGAAATTTTGGTATAAACGGCATGTGGATTCCTTGCTAAATCTCAATAAAATGAGAAAAAAAAGCAATGGGTGAGATGATTAGATTATAAACTGAATTGATCATTAGAGTATAACTGGTTTAAAGTAGGGAACTGTAAAAGCGGATGAAGTGGGGTGCCTAACACCTTCCCCAACTCATAAACAAACAACCTACCTAGGAATCTCTGGGAGTCAACCAGTTTAAATGTGGAGTTAGACATTTCAAACCCTTTTCAAGATTTAAACTTGTTTTGTTTCCAAAATTGATGACTAGTCACATCATTAAAAAAATTGGTGGCTACTCTAAATTACGTGGGATTTTCCTTCGATAGTTAAGTCTCTTTTCAAAAGGGATTTACTTGTCATGTGAAAATTGAGGCCCACAGCGGTGTCACTACGTTTCCCGATAGCTTTTTTCGAGCCACACTAGCTTCACTGACCAATATTCTGGTACATTTTTTTCCTCTCCTCTCTTTTGTTTTTCCTACTTTCTCTAGGGTAGCTAGTGTCGTTCTTCCTCCCTCAATTAGCCTACTATTTTTCTTTTTCTTTGGTTCATCCTGGATGGCACCAAAGTTGGCTTCGGTTTCCACTTGATCCGACTCTATGGCTTCCTTCAAGCCTAGAGGTGTCTCTCTGACCTAAGTTTTGTTGGTGGCGACCTTTCATTCTTAGGGTCCATCTTTACAAAGCTTCTATCATTCTTAGGTCCTTCAGTAAAGTTTATATTTTCTCTTGGTTAAATGGACACATCATCCGATTCCTTGTCCTTTGACTCTGATGAAACTCTGACTTTGAGTTTGGGGCATCCCGAGTTAGGGTTGTTCATCTTGATGACCTAGGGCAGGCCTCGGATATTTCCCGACAGCCTCACCCTGTCTCTCTTATAGCTGAGGTTTTTCTTCCTGCCTCAATGCCACCGACTTAGATAAGTTCAAGAGGTTATATAATGTTCCCAAGGACATCATCCTTCACTCCCCTGAGGCATCCGAATTAACTTGCCAACCCCTTGATGAAGAGATCTGCATGTATGAGCAAGCTGTAGTGGGTGGCCTTCAATTCTTGATCACTCTCTTCATTAGAGACCTACTCCTTTGTGTCGAGCTTGCCCCAACTCAGTTAATGCCCAACTCATGGGGGATCGTGATCAGTTGCATGGTCCTCTAGGAGGCTTACAGTGGCAGGCATGACCTCATCTTGGTCTCTGAGTTCCTTTTCTACTATCAGCTGGTCGAGAAGGAACTAGGTTGGTGGTACTTCACCGCTCGGGGTAGTTTTAGAAACTTAGTCAGTGGTCTTCCAACCTCTCATAAGGGGTGGAAGAGTAGATTTTTCCTCGTCTCAGGCAATGGCAGCAAAGCTTATGCTTGGTATATTACAATTGAGAAGCTGGTTTGCTATAGCCAGGTGTGGGGCACTCCTGACTCTTCTGGTAAGCCTTTTTTGTGTCATTGTTTTAGTTTATATTTTCCTTTCATTCCTCATTTTGTTCGATCTTAGTTGTCATCGAGCCTCATCTCCCAACATCTTCTTTTAATCGTCTACTCAAGGCCATTTAATACTCAGTGCATGATTTCTCGGCCCTCATCACCTCCAAGGCTCTTTTTTGCTTCCCTTTCCAGCCTTGGTCCATTAAAGATGTGACCTCGGCGGGCCTGATTGTTTCTCCTTTCGTTGAGATCAAGAGAGGGATAACCAGGTGTAGTTTCTCCTTCTTCTCTTTTGTTTAACATTTCTCTTATGTTGCCCATGTCCTGTAATCATGTCAAAGGCTGATGTGAAGCTGATCTTGAAGAAGGCTAGGGAGGCACGTCAAGAGATTACGGGTTCTCAAGGGGCTCCGCCAAGTGGGGAATACTCAGTCTTAGCTAAGGGCTCTATGCCTAATGGCTCACCTGCTCCAGTCCTAAAGCATTAAAAGGTTCAAGCCGAAGCTTCAGGGAACCGAGAGGGTCCCTCGTTCCTTTGCCATGTTGCTTTAGAGGGTGGTCAGGCCTCCTCTGACATTCTTATCAAGGCGCCACCTATGCTTCCTATCCAAGGCTCAGAGAGGGCCAAGCTTACCGAGGGCCTCTCCATCCCTCAAGTTAGAGATGCTGCCCCCAGCCTGACAAGGGCAAAAATCTAGCCAGGGACTCCTTCTTGAACAAACTCGATTATGCCTTCAAGAGGATGACTGGGGTTATTCTAAAGGGCCACATTGATGCCCTTATGGAGTTTTCCTCAAGCGCCATATACCAAAGGATGGCGCTTGACCTCGCCAAGGTAATTTTTCTTCTTTCCCATTATTTTTCGAGTTGTTCATCTTTGCTCTTGCCTCTTCTGAGTTATTCTTTCCATTTTTATAGAAGACCACACTCACAACGATGGGCCTACAGCTTCAGAAGGCCGCAAAGAATAATCTTCAGTGGCACAAGAAGATCCTGGCCTAAAAAGTTCAAGTTTCTAGGCCCAGTTGGCCAACTCTATCATGAGGGAGACTGACCTTTGCACCAACCTCAGGTTCCTTCAATCTGAGAGAGATGGCTTAGTAGTCAAGCTTCATGTGGTCGAGGATGAGAAAATGATGTTAGCTGCTAAGGTGGTCAAGGCAGAGGAGAGGGATACTCAGGTGGAGGAGGTCTCCACCTGAGAAAAAGCTGAGGCTGAGGCGACGCTAGCCGTACGTCTACAGTAAGAGAGAGAGGCTGCCTTGGTGGAGATCTGAGCATCCATCGAGTATTCATTTGAAGTCTCAGACTATTACAAGATGGCTTTGAAGCTTTCTGCCAACAAGCTTCCTAGGAGTACCTAGATATCGATTTTTTTGGGTTATCTAGCGCCCGAGGTTTTTGAAGTCGAGGAGGAAGAAGTCGGGGACCAGACTGCCTCTTGAAGAATTTTTTTTTTAAATGGGTTAGCTTATATGCGTCCGATGTAGAGAACTTTCTTCTCAATGAATTTTTTTTTATGAATGCTTCTTCCATTGTTTTGCCTTAGAACATCATAGATATACTTCAAGATTAGTGCCTCGGTATTCCTTGTACATGTTGTGATAACCTATTTTTCCTTAGTCGATTTTCAGGGTTATTGGGTGACCCTTGAACACTTGGGGCCTATAGAATACCTTAGTATATTTCTTGGGTCGTTGCATGACCCTCAGCCACATGGGGTCTGTAGAGTAGATTATCAATTCCTCGGTCACATAAGGCCAGTCGAATGCCTTTGTAGACTTTTCAGGTCATTGGATGACCCTTGGCCACTTGGGGCTTATAGAACACCTTAGTAGATTTCCTAGGTCATTGCATGACCCTTAGCCACATGAGGCCTGTAGAGTATATTATTGATTCCTTGGCCACATGGGGCCAATCGAATGCCTTTGTAGACCTTTTGGGTCATTAGATGACCCTCGACCACTTGGGGCCTGTAAAATGCCTTAGTAGATTTTGGGTCATCAAGTGACCCTCGGCCGCATGGGGCCTGTAGAGTAGATTACTAGATTCCCTATGTCATTGCATGACCCTCGGCCGCATGGGGCTTGTAGAGTATATTAGTAGATTTTCTAGGTCATTGCATGACCCTTGGCCACATGGGGCCTGTACAGTAGATTCTCGATTCCTCTGCCACATGGGGCTTATAGAATACCATAGTAGAAAGATGAGCTGTTTAATGATTCTTAGCCACATGATGTCTACAAAAAGCCTTTCTTTATTGAGTGATGTCAAATTACAATTTCTTTAAGGATAGTATTTCTTCAAGTGTTCTGCATTCAATGGTCGAGGTAGCCGCTTGCCTTCCTAGTCTTCTAAGTGATAGGTCCTATGCCTATTGAGCTTTACCACTCGGTATGACCCTTCCCAGTTCGGACCCAACTTTCCTTTCGAGGGGTTCTTGGTGGTGAGTGTGACTTCCCTTAGGACTAGGTCTCCTACCTTAACCTCCTTTCCTTAACTTTCTTGTTGTAATATTGAGCCATAATATTCCGGTAAGCCACCATTCGGGAAGCGACCTCTTGCCTTCTTTCTTCCAATAGGTCTAAATCTAGGCGAAGATTGTCTTCCTTGCACCCGGGATCCACTTAG
The DNA here is from genome assembly GCA_025762735.1 of Platanus orientalis. Classification (NCBI taxonomy): domain Eukaryota; kingdom Viridiplantae; phylum Streptophyta; class Magnoliopsida; order Proteales; family Platanaceae; genus Platanus; species Platanus orientalis. The sequence continues at coordinate 1,963 of JAOXJP010187194.1, read as the reverse complement.
GCAACTCGGTAGCTAGGCAGACTTAATTCTACCAGGGTTATTACCTTCAATTGAAATGACAGTAGGAAAGGGGTCTCACCCATTGGGGTCCTGACTATGGTCTTGTAGGCCCACAAGGTTCCTGGTAGCTCATCTAGCCAATTCCCTTTATGTGCTTTTAGTCATCCTTTTATTATATTCAAGAGGGTTTGATTGGTGACCTCCACTTGTCCATTGGCCTAGGGGTGTCTTGGGGAGGAGAAGTGGTTCCTAATATTGAGGTTTGAGCAGAACTTCTTGAATTGAGGGTTGTCGAATTATTTCCCATTGTCGGAGATTAAGACCTCAGGGATGCCAAAAAGACAAACTATGGTTTTCTACACAAAGTTATAGATGTTGCTCTCTGTTATCTTGCCTATGGGCTCAGCCTCAGCCCACTTGGTGAAGTAGTCGATTGTTACAATGATGAACCTCTAGCCAGTAGTATGTATAAAGGGAGCGGGCTAACTATGTCTATCCCCCATTGGGCAAATGGCCAAGGGCTGGGGATTGGTGTAAGTTCCTCTGTAGGTTGTTTGGGCTTATTGGAAAACCTCTAGCATTGGTTACATCCCTATACGAAATGGGCAACATCAGCTCGTATTGTTAGCCAGTAGTAGCCCGCCCGAACTAGTTGGTGTGCCATGGATCTACCCCCAGAATCTTACCACACACTCCCTCGTGGATCTCTCTCATTGTAAAGCTAGACTCAGCCGGGGTTAAGCATTGGAGATAGGGCAAGGTGAGGCTCTTCTTGTACATGGTCCCTATCAGCACCTAATTTTGGCCCAGGGTCTAGTGGTTTTTTTCAATGGGCAGCACTAACTCTCTAGAATTGACCTTAAGCATCCTAGGAAACCAAGTGGTTAGATAACCTCCTATTTTTAGACCATCCCCATTCTTTCCTAATTTGGCACTCTAGACCCTCGATTTTTCTCCAAGATTTTTGTTGGAACCATTTCTTCATATTCCTATATTTCCTTCCAATCTCGTAGGTTGCCCCAAGTTTGGTCACATTTACATTGAAAATTATGATTTTACCCATCATTAAAGGTAGACCACTAAATTTCATCATACAAGCATTGCATGGCCAATCAGATGTCACAGATATATCTAGAGCATTTCAAAACCTAGAAATGGAGTGTTTGATTAACAAATTCTATCGTAGTAAGTTTCCATAGATCTCGGCCCTTAATGTGGAATCTTTTAAAATCTGATCAAAGATAAATTGGATGATCAATATGACATAACAGTTGTGCTCAGAATGTTCCAAAACCCTAGGATAGAGGGTCCGATTCTCTAAATATGATAAATTAATTTTTAGTGAATCTTAACCTTTGATTTGAAATCTTTCAAATTTTGAGTAAAATTCGCATTGGATGGTCAATCAGGAAACGCTAATGGATTCAACATGCCTTAAAACCTTGGGGTACTAGAAATGACGTTCAAATGTTCATTCCTAAGCCTTCCATTGCACCATATCAATTTACAATCGCCCGATCAAGTAATTTAGAGTCTCAGATAAAAAATTAGACCCCACCATGATGTTCAGTGCCATCGATTTAGTCAGGATAGATAATTTCTCAAAATTTCTATGTTTGGACAACAAGATTCTGTATGGGGACACCATATTACAATGCATTGTGACATGTCAAATCAAAATCCTACTTTCCTTGACATGTGTTGCAACTTCCTTAATCTTCCCTCATTTTTAGTGTGAACATAATTTGCCTAACCAAAACCCTATTACCAAGTAATCCTTTAGCCTAACTAAAAACATGTGTCCAAACACCCCTCAATCCTAGCCTAAAACCTATGCACAAATGCCTCCTATTTTATCTTAAGTCCAAACCTATATACAAACATCTTAGGTTGACAAGTCACATACTTGGCATGAGTCCAACACACCTAAATCCACATCACATTACTCTTTTTGGTCCATGCC